>CAJHNH020000143.1:318287-388640 GCA_905116865.2 Candidula unifasciata
GCCCTTTTGTGTCTCCTCCACACTGGCTATCTGTGGTGCAGAGTTAACACTGGCTCTGACATCTAGAGGTTCACAACTCAATCACTGCAGACTTGATCATCTTCACGGTCACACAACGTCTAACAACGGTTAACACCAGCGGCACATTTCACGAGTTTATTTACACGTTAGCTCAATACACAAATCACAGGTGAATCCACTTACAGCATTCGGACAATAGACGTTGACATATTCACAGCTGGCTTTGACAATCAAACAGGGTACCATTCACAGCTGGCCTTCTCGATCATTCATTCCTCGCCGATTCAAATCCACATGCTCTAGTCATTCTCCATTCATCTTCACAGCTTCATTTTCCATCCTTTCTCTCTGGGGCCCAGTCACCGAATGCCCGCCTGATTCTCAATCCCCCAGATCTCCTCATTCACACGTGACACACTCTTTCCTGTCGTTTCACCATATCTCCGTGAAACACATGCTCTCAGGGACTTCCCCAGTTATGCCAATCATCCCCTGACATTATCCCTATTTATAACATCATTACACCGGGAAACCCAGTCTTACCACCCTCTAAGATATTGGACTGTCCTGTGACGTCATCTGGGGTCGGATATAAATAAAGCACCGACTTCTGGTGCTAACTGCATATTTTTTTCAGCATTTGATGGCGGGTGTGAATAATACCATGCAGGCCATCTACACTTCCCAGGATAGGGTTCTCTGTGGCAAAGTGGTCAAGCCATTTGCCTCACTATCTGAAGGTCATGGGTTCGTTTCACAGCTGTGTTGTAGGGCTCACTAGTGCAATTTTTATGGGGTTCTCTGGGATCGTTTTCAGTGCTACAGGGTTCATGCTTTGTGCAGCGCTCTCGGCAGGTGGCGAGACGTTATGTGGAGAGAGGCCAGGATGTATGTGATAAAACCTGGTGCATTAAATCCTCCCGACTTTAACTCTTGCAAGCTAAAGATTTTTGGTATTATACTGACCTAATTAATACTGACCTAATTACCCTTCATGTTTCGTTTCTCTTATAGTGCTCTCATTGCTTATTTTGTTTCCTGTCTCAGAATAATGCCCAGCTTTAGTTATTATATATTGCTATATTATTATTTCAGTGTAAATAATTGTATTCAGACATTTGTGCTGCAGTCTTAATTTCATAGACATCTGTTTTGGCCTTGTGTGCAGGAAGAGCAGCACCGCCTGGCCACCGAAGTGTACCAACAGTACATTGCCAGCAGCTCCTCCCAAGTTAGGTTTGACAAGTCTCTGCTAAAGGGAATGGAGGAATTTCTCCGAGGGGATAAGGTTTGTTTTTTCTTTCATTCCTGAAGATTAATTGTTTTAGAGAAATTATTGTTTCTGTTTTATCTGTTCCAGATTTTAAGGTGGATGAAAGGATTATCCCTTTGAATCTCACCAGCACACTCTGTGTGTGACTGGATTTGTGTGACTCATATGCACCAGTTAACATATTATTATGCTGGGACATTTCATTTGTTTACTCGGTGCATGCTAAAAGACTCCACAACAAATGTGTCTCCCCCAGGATATTTGCATTTGAACCTTATACAAGTTTTAAAAAATAAAAATACAAAAACTGTTCCACACCTTCAGGTGTATTGGGCATATAGGGCAAGACCTATACTTTAAAGACCAATCAGCACTTGGTAGGTGATGTGGTCAACGTCACACTGATTGTCTTTACTCCCTAAAAAGCTTACCTGGTTCCTAAGGCTGGGTCAACCTGGGGCCAATGTCATTTTAAAAAAAGTATGGCTCCATCAGGACCTTAGCTGATGACCTTTGGATCCACAGTCAAGCATCTAGCCGCTACACCACAGCAGCTTCCATTTAGGCCCTGTGGGTGTAGTATACCAATGGTTTTGTTGATTTTATAGTGGGCTCACTGGGCATCAACTATGACCCTCTGGAATGGGCAGGGTCCAGCCAATTATCTCCTGTGCAGGAGATTGTAGTATCCATTTGATGAAGGCGTTTTGGCCAGAACGTTCATATTATGATTTGTGATTGTGGTACTGTGAAGCTGACTAGTTATTCTTCTCGATTTGATGGACATTGTTCTCTTATTGAACCTGTCCGCAGGGACCCGAGGCTTTCATGCTTGCGCAGAAGCAGGTGCAGCAGCTTCTGGAGGACCAGTACTACCCATCATTCATTGTCAGCGACACCTACTTCCTGTTAGCCTCTAGCACACAAGGTGGGGTCACTTCTGATGAGGAGAACACCATGTCAGGTAGGTCATTCTGGGGTCACTTCTGATGAGGGGAACACCATGGCAGGTAGGACATTCTGGGGTTACTTCTGATGAGGAGAACACCATGTCAGGTAGGTCATTCTGGGGTCACTTCTGATGAGGAGAACACCATGTCAGGTAGGTCATTCTGGGGTCACTTCTGATGAGGAGAACACCATGTCAGGTAGGTCATTCTGGGGTCACTTCTGATGAGGAGAACACCATGTCAGGTAGGTCATTCTGGGGTCACTTCTGATGAGGGGAACACCATGTCAGGTAGGTCATTCTGGGGTAAGGGGTCATTTTTTATGAGGAAAACACCATTTCGGATAGGACATTCTGGGGTCATGGGTCACCTCTGATGATGAAAACACCATGTCGTAAGGACATTCTGGGGGTCAGAGGTCACTTCTGGTGAGGTGAACATCATGACAGGTAGGACATTCTGGGGTAACTTCTAATGAGGGGAACACCATGTCTGACAGGATATTCTGTGATCAGGGGTAACTTCTGATGAGGAGAGCACCATGTTTGATAGGATATTCTGTGATCAGGGGTAACTTCTGAAGAGGGGAACACCATGTCTGACAAGATATTCTGTGATCAGGGGTAACTTCTAATGAGGGGAGCACCGTGTCTGATAGGATATTCTGTGATCAGGGGTAACTTCTGATGAGGGGAACACCATGTTTGATAGGATATTCTGTGATCAGGGGTAATTTCTAATGAGGGGAACACCATGTCTGACAGGATATTCTGTGATCAGGGGTAACTTCTGATGAGGGGAACACCATGTTTGATAGGATATTCTGTGATCAGGGGTAACTTCTAATGAGGGGAACACCATGTTTGATAGGATATTCTGTGATCAGGGGTAACTTCTGATGAGGGGAACACCATGTCTGACAGGATATTCTGTGATCAAAGGTAACTTCTGATGAGGAGAACACCATGTCTGATAGGATATTCTGTGATCAGGGGTAACTTCTGAAGAGGGGAACACCATGTCTGACAGGATATTCTGTGATCAGGGGTAACTTCTAATGAGGGGAGCACCGTGTCTGATAGGATATTCTGTGATCAGGGGTAACTTCTGATGAGGGGAACACCATGTTTGATAGGATATTCTGTGATCAGGGGTAATTTCTAATGAGGGGAACACCATGTCTGACAGGATATTCTGTGATCAGGGGTAACTTCTGATGAGGGGAACACCATGTTTGATAGGATATTCTGTGATCAGGGGTAACTTCTAATGAGTGGAACACCATGTTTGATAGGATATTCTGTGATCAGGGGTAACTTCTGATGAGGGGAACACCATGTCTGACAGGATATTCTGTGATCAAAGGTAACTTCTGATGAGGAGAACACCATGTCTGATAGGATATTCTGTGATCAGGGGTAACTTCTGAAGAGGGGAACACCATGTCTGACAGGATATTCAGTGATCAGGGGTAACTTCTAATGAGGGGAACACCATGTTTGATAGGATATTCTGTGATCAGGGGTAACTTCTAATGAGGGGAACACCATGTCTGATAGGATATTCTGTGATCAGGGGTAATTTCTGATGAGGGGAACACCATGTCTGATAGGATATTCTGTGATCAGGGGTAATTTCTGATGAGGGGAACACCATGTCTGACAGGATATTCAGTGATCAGGGGTAACTTCTGATCAGGAGAGCACCATGTTTGGTTGTACATTCTGGGGTCAAGTGTGACTTTTGATGTAATAAGTTCAATGAGAGTCAGTTAGATTAGTTCAGGGAAAGTTAAAAAAAATTAGTTTGGAGAAAGTTAATAAAATTAGTTCTGTGAAAGGTAATGAAATTAGTTTGTTGAAAGCTAATGAGCTATGCAAATATTTTTAGATGAGTTGTTCCTGGAGTCTGCCGATATATTTGATGAGGGCGAGGAAAGTTTGATCGCAGGACAATCCTATCGTGCGCAGCAGCTGCTGCGGGCTCTGGACAGCAAGATCACAAACAAAGCCAGGGCACTTCGGGCCCAGAGATCTTCACAGAAGGTTGATGGAGGCTCAAAGGTTAGTGTCTGTATCATGCTGCAGGTCATAAGGTTAAATACTCGCTGCATATTAACTAATTTATGTCTGGTTATCCATTGCCTCGAGGCTCAGAGAAAAGGCAATACGGACATTTAATCAGAATGCTACAGGCACCATTAGTATTGGAACTCTTTGCAGGCTGCTGAAGATAGTAACGGAGTGCTTATGGGAATGTCCCGAGTGATGTAATTTCAGTTCTTGAATCAAATCAAATCAAGTCAAATCCGTTGCCTGTTCTTGGTGATGGTATCATTAGTTTGGCATTTGATTCATTTGAAACATTTAGAGTCATTAGTTTTTTATGAGCCTCATGTATAATCATTAGTTAAATCTACCTCATGTTTACAGAAGAGTCCTCAGTTGTAAATGTGCATCATTTATAGAGTTTAGCTGAATTAAGAACTGACGTCACAGCACTCGAGACATTTGTTGTAAGTGCTACCTCTTCTTTCGGAAAATTTTATTGATACGGCAATGCCTGTTCATTTCCCAGCACACATACATGATCTGGAGAAAATTTCCAAAGGACACTAACAACCTGGGATGTTTGAAGCGATGCTTTCCATTCTGCACGGATCATACCTCTCACCACCTTTCTTAACATTCTTTGTGAGTCATTTACAATTATGACATTTGTCAGCTGGTCCTCAAATCACCAGAAGGCTACAGTGACTGCCTCCACCTCCATTCTCACACTAGACTTAGAGTCAGCAGGTTTACATCTGCCTCATCAATAACCTATTCATTAACATCTGTCTCATTAGACAACGAGGGGTAGCAAGAGAAGCAACCACATAATTGTGCCGTTTTGTGATATGTTATAAACTTGATTGTGTGGGTCATGATGCCTCTTATTATGCTTGCTCCTTCTAGCTTCTGAATCTGGCAACACCTCCTCTGTGTTGTTTATATCTGTGCTGTTCTGCCAGGTCATCGAGAATGATCGCCAGGATTTTAAACTGTTATTATGGAAGAAGTATTTAATGGATATAAACCTGTGGCTAACATGTTCAGAAAAGTTTAAAGTTGCATGTAACCTTAAGAGTTAAAATGTTCAGAAATGTTGAGTGTTGCATGTGACCTTGAGACTTAACATGTTGAGAAATGTTTAAAGTTGTGTGTGACCTTGGAGCTTACAATGTTCAGAAATGTTTTAAGCTGTGTGTGACCTTGAGACTTGAAATGTTCAGAAATGTTTAAAGCTGCGTGTGACCTTGAGACTTAAAATGTTGAGCAATGTTTAAAGTTGCAAGTAACATTGGAGCTCAAACTGCTGCTGAGCAGATAAGGAACTTCCAGCACCTTGAAGAAAGGGTTGCTGCTGCATGCAACTGCAACTCTAGACACGATTCAGAAGTCATGGCAAAAGATTGAATACCGTCTAGACAACACCAGAGCTACAAATGACACCCAAGACAAAGTTTACTAGTCTAAGTCTAAAACTAAATAATGTTAAAATGCCGCAAATGTATACCCATGAGATGCTTCTTTTATAATAACAGTTTAAAATCCTGGCAATCGTTAAATTCCTGGCAGTTATTGAAATCCTGGCAGTCATTCTCCTTTACCATTTATTGTTTCTGCAGCTGAAGAAGGTGCAGGAGGACATGGAGCAAGAGTTAGAGAACCTAAAGCAGGAGAGACATTTGCTGGAGATGCACATTGCTCGAACACAGAAGTGGATCGATAACATCGGCCAGTGGAATGCTCAAATATATGATGCTTCTGTGAGTCACACCTGTATTTACATTGTTACTACATATTACAGAACTAATACTGAACTTTATAAGTAGACAACAAATCAAATGGTTTAGCTGTAATAAGATTGACATCAGACAGGGCACCACAGAGAGCAGTATTATACAGATACAGTGGTATCAGAGCCAGAAATCGACCATGCAGAAGATGGATTGCAGAAATATCAGAGACACGAACAAGTACTTTATAGGAAGCAAACAGAAGGGCCTGTTCCACTGATCCCTTCCTGCTCTGATGTCACGAGGTATTCATAGAGGAGAGAACAGAAGGGCCTGTACCAGTGATCCCTTCCTGCTCTGATGTCACGAGGTATTCATGGAGGTGAGAACAGAAGGGCTTGTTCCAGTGATCCCTTCCTGCTCTGATGTCACGAGGTATTCATGGAGGAGAGAACAGAAGGGCCTGTTCCAGTGATCCCTTCCTGCTCTGATGTCACGAGGTATTCATGGAGGAGAGAACAGAAGGGCCTGTTCCAGTGATCCCTTCCTGCTCTGATGTCATTAGGTATTCATGGAGGAGAGAACAGAAGGGCCTGTTCCAGTGATCCCTTCCTGCTCTGATGTCACGAGGTATTCATAGAGGAGAGAACAGAAGGGCCTGTACCAGTGATCCCTTCCTGCTCTGATGTCACGAGGTATTCATGGAGGTGAGAACAGAAGGGCTTGTTCCAGTGATCCCTTCCTGCTCTGATGTCACGAGGTATTCATGGAGGAGAGAACAGAAGGGCCTGTTCCAGTAATCCCTTCCTGCTCTAATGTCACAAAACATTCCAGGAGTAGAGAACAGAAGGAGAATAACTACATTTCTAGAGGTTTGATATAGTGGCTGAAGGGACTGGTAAGATTAACAAGTAAACTTTTGTGTGGACCATCAGGGTATATTTGGTCTTGAGGCTTGTTGTTTTTGTTTTGTGTTGGTTCAGTATTTGTATTGAAACTGATCATATCCGATAAAACCCAGTGCAGTAAATTTGGTTCTCGACCTGCAGGTCCCAACTGTTTTGGGTGTTGAGCGACTCTTCCACAGGGGTCACCTAAGACCATCAGAAAACATATATTCACTGAATCTATGAAGTAGCATCGAAAATAATTTGATGGTTGCGGGTCAACACAACATGAGGAACTGTATTAAAGGGTCGCGGCATTATAAAGGTAGAGAACCACTTGTCTAAACTTTAACTTTTAACTTGTTTTCATTGTGCAGTCTGCATTATGATAACCCTAAGGATTTATGTCATTCTGTCTGGATGATCAGATCAAGACTGAAGATGACCGCAAGATCCCCCAGTTTGTGGTGTTGGTGTCTCTCTGCTCCGAGGACCAAACTATCCCTGCCCAGGTCAGCAGTTCTAGTGAAGGATGGGCCATCTCCAGGACTCTGGAAGACTTCCATGTCTTGCATGAGAAGTTGGCCCCTGTAAGTTTATTGATTTTTCTTCTACATAATCCTTCTAGTTTTCTGTTCTTGTTGCCAGGTGGTGAGTGTCACATGTCGTCATGTCGTTCCCTTTCCAAAACAATCCTCCAGATCGAACAAATAAAAGACCTAAAAAACTTTAGTTTTAAAGGGTCACAAATTGGGCACACAAGTACATCTTATATTCAGCCCTTTCAAACACTCAGCTTCCACACAATGATTGTATTTTATCTATAAAGCATACCATATTCATAGCAGTATACATAACCTGAATATAAATTAAAAGCAAAACATGGAACTTTTGAGGGCATAAGAATAAAAGGAAGAAAAAGACCAGTTCTGCACTGAATGGTCTAGCCATGGCATTCCTTCATTGTGAAAATATATAGATATATATAAATCTTGAGACTAGTGGACAAGGGAGGCAACTGAGACTTGATGTTGATTTCATGGTGTCAGTCAGGTCTATGGCTGGAGTTAAATGTCATCAGATCCTATCAGAAAAGTAGTAGTTATTCTCTATATGAGCATATTCCAGACACATGCTAGAAGAAACTTATCTCCGGACAAGAAACTTTTGCTTGAAGGAGAAATACAGGGTGTTTGTAAAGTCTTACCACATTTTTGTATGTTAAACAAATCTTTAAAAAAAAAAGAAAAACAGAAAGAAGCATGCCATAGATACATATGCCCCACAGTCAATTATGTAACAGTATGAGGTGAATGGCTGTTGTCTGCTGGAGTTATTCTTTCCACTCAAAACAAAATGGTGTTATCAACAGAAGACATAATTTAAAAAAAAATATTTTTGATTGAACATGCTTGACATTTTCACACATCACATAATATCATCTGGAATTGAATTCAGCCAGCTTGTTTTCCAGATCTAACTCCATTATATTGTTATCAAAATAATTTGCACATAGTTGAGAACCTGAAAGAAGCAGTCAAAATTACCATTCATGAAATAACAACAGACATGTTGCAGAAAGTATTCATCAGTATTTACAGATGTGTACAGTCACATCTTGTAGCCTGCTGTGGACATTTCCAGCACCTATTATAGTGAATATTTCATTGGTACTTTCCAGCACCTATTATAGTGAATATTTCATTGGTACTTTCCAGCACCTATTATAGTGAATATTTCATTGGTACTTTCCAGCACCTGTTATAGTGAATATTTCATTGGTACTTTCCAGCACCTATTATAGTGAATATTTCATTGGTACTTTCCAGCACCTATTATAGTGAATATTTCATTGGTACTTTCCAGCACCTATTATAGTGAATATTTCATTGGTACATTCCAGCTTACCCAAAATAGCATTGGATTTCAGCAGTGATTATTGTAACTAATTTAATTACTTTTCAGCACAAATTTTTGATAATTTTTATTTACTTTGTTGTTTAGATTTGTTGTGCATACAAAGTGTAGTGAGGCTTTACAAACACCCTGTACAATAATGGAAGTTTGTTTTCATGGTCACATCCATGCTATTGCTGATGTGTGCCAGGAGTTTTGTACAGCCTGTTTGCTCAGAAGAAAGAGTTGCCTTTCTATTTTCCAGATCAGCAAGTGGGCACAGAAAAAAGAATTGCCAACATGTAGCAAATTGTTCAAGTCTGTGGACAGTGCATTCATGCAGAAGGCCTGGGCTGTACTCAATGAATACCTTGCAGTAAGTTTGCTTGTGTGTGCACCAGTGCATCTGTCCATCATTCATGCCCTTCTGTGTATGTAATGTGAAAAAATAAACGAAACAATGAATGTGTGCATGCATGTATATTTCTGTTTTTTTAATAAGGTGAATAGACAGAAGCAGGTAACTTACTGTATGAGGTTTCTTCAGCAACACACAATTCTTTTAAATTCAGTTATATTTCTCCTCTTTCTCCCGTGTGTGTGGGCATGTGGGTGTGTTTGTGTGTGTGTCTGTCTGTCTCTGTCTGTCTCTCTCTCTCTCTCTCTTTGTCTCTCTCTCTTTCTCTCTCTCTCTCTCTCTCTCTCTCTCTCTCTCTCTCTCTCTCTCTCTCTCTCTCTTTCTCTCTCTCTCTCTGTCGAGGGAAAGCACAAATATCAAAGCCATGTTGTAAACTGGCACAACATATTTGCATCTTTAGATGAGCACAGAAGAAGAGGGCTAACACAGAATACTGCTTATTTATTAAATACATTCTTTTTTATCTAGGGACAGAAACACTGCCAGATACAAGTGACTCTGTGTTTTATCTAGGGACAGAAACACTGCCAGATACAAGTGACTCTGTGTTTTATCTAGGGACAGAAACACTGCCAGATACAAGTGACTCTGTGTTTGCTGTGACATGCAAGTCACTTCTAGTGGCTCACAGTTTATAAGGAGTTGAATAAATTATGAAATGTGAATGTTACAGATGGTGATGAAGGATGAGAAGATGGTTCGCAGTTTATAAGGAGTTGAATAAATTATGAAATGTAAATGTTACAGATGGTGAAGGATGAGAAGATGGTTCGCAGTTTATAAGGAGTTGAATAAATTATGAAATGTGAATGTTACAGATGGTGATGAAGGATGAGAAGATGGTTCGCAGTTTATAAGGAGTTGAATAAATTATGAAATGTGAATGTTACAGATGGTGATGAAGGATGAGAAGATGGTTCACAGTGAGGCACTCTATGCCTTTCTCTCCCCAACTCCTGAGTTTGTTTACCAAGCGTATACTGCAGAGAAGAAGAAGTTTTCGTTGGCTGCCGTCATTAGGAGGTTTGACTTACCTATCTTTATTCTAAGGGAGATTTTCTCTTATCTTGATGATTATTGTCATTTTTACCTGTTTCACTTTTATCTTTGTCACTTTGTGAATTTCACTATTATTGTTCTCACTCACCTTTGTAAAAGTCACTATTTATCTTTTCACTTGTACACATGTCACTGTTATCATTGCCACTCACTTTAGTAAATGTCACTATTATCTTTGTCACCCTAATAACTATCACTTTTATCTTTGTCACTTTTGTAAATGCCACTCTTATCTTTGTCACTTTTGTAACTAAGTAAAAAAAAATTGTTACTATTATCTTTCTCACTTTTATTAATATCACTTTTGCCTTTGTCACTTTTGTATTTGCCACTTTTATCCTTGTCTCTTTTTATCTTTGTCACTTTAATGAATGTCACTATTATCGTGGTCATGCACTTTTGTAAATGTCACTGTTGTCTTTGTCATTGTTGTCTTTGTCACTTTTGTAAATGTCACTGATATTTTTGTCACTTATTGTCATTTTTTATTGTTGCCTATGTTATCACTGAGGATATCAGTGGTATTTGTTATTGGAGTTTTGCTTCCACATCCATTTGATAGGTCTGGCTCATTTGTGCAGACTGTTGGTTCCTGGTCACTCAGGCAGCTGCACTCGGACTTTGAAGGGAACACCCCTGATTAGTTGACCCTTATGACATGCTTGTTAGGGGGAGCACCGGGTCTATATCCCCCCCCCCCCCCCCCCCCCCCCCCACCGTGGGACCCGGAACCCACACAAGGAATGGTCATTAATCGTCAGCTGATCACTTTTATCTCTGAAAAGATAACTGATCTCCTGCAGTTAGGAGATGTAACTTTTAGTGCAGTTGTGTAGTATTCTTTTTCTCTCAACTGAACTGCTTTCCTATGGGATCAGTTGCTATTGTTGTCTGTAGTTTTGTATTCTTGCTGCTTTGTTCTATGATAAACATTTTGACTAATGCACTTGCGTGTTTTCTGTTTGTCATTTTATCAAGCCTTTCATATATATTTTGTTCATTTAAAAAAATGTGTTAAAAAAGGAATGGAATAAGTTTATACGCTTATAGATCCTGCCGGTTTGTCTCACAATAGTTAGCAAGTGTTTTGTCAACTGGCATGTCTATTCAGGGCTTCTTGCCATCCTCAACATGTTTCCGTCCAAGTGATGACGTTCCTTGCTATCTCCATCATGTTTCCATCCATGTGATGACATTCCTTGCTATCTCCATCATGTTTCCATCTATGTGATGTCGTTCCTTGCCATCTCTAACATGTTTCCATCCATGTGATGTCATTCCTTGCCATCTCCAACATGTTTCCATCCATGTGATGATGTTCGTTGCCATCTCCAACATGTTTCCATCTATGTGATGATGATCCTTGCCATCTCTAACATGTTTCCATCTATGTGATGACGTTCCTTGCCATCTCTAACATGTTTCCATCCATGTGATGATGTTCCTTGCCATCTCCAACATGTTTCCATCCATGTGATGACGTTCCTTGCCATCTCCAACATGTTTCCATCCATGTGATGATGTTCCTTGCCATCTCCAACATGTTTCCATCCATGTGATGACGTTCCTTGCCATCTCCAACATGTTTCCATCCATGTGATGATGTTCCTTGCCATCTCTAACATGTTTCCATCCATGTGATGATGTTCCTTGCCATCTCTAACATGTTTCCATCCATGTGATGATGTTCCTTGCCATCTCCAACATGTTTCCATCTATGTGATGATGTTCTTTGCCATCTCCAACATGTTTCCATCTATGTGATGATGTTCTTTGCCATCTCCAACATGTTTCCATCTATGTGATGATGTTCTTTGCCATCTCCAACATGTTTCCATCTATGTGATGATGTTCTTTGCCATCTCCAACATGTTTCCATCTATGTGATGATGATCCTTGCCATCTCTAACATGTTTCCATCCATGTGATGTCATTCCTTGCCATCTCTAACATGTTTCCATCCATGTGATGTCATTCCTTGCCATCTCTAACATGTTTCCATCCATGTGATGATGTTCTTTGCCATCTCCAACATGTTTCCATCCATGTGATGTCGTTCCTTGCCATCTCTAACATGTTTCCATCCATATGATGATGTTCCTTGCCATCTCCAACATGTTTCCATCTATGTGATGTCATTCCTTGCCATCTCTAACATGTTTCCATCCATATGATGATGTTCCTTGCCATCTCTAACATGTTTCCATCCATGTGATGACGTTCCTTGCCATCTCCAACATGTTTCCATCTATGTGATGTCGTTCCTTGCCATCTCTAACATGTTTCCATCCATGTGATGTCATTCCTTGCCATCTACAACATGTTTCCATCCATGTGATGACGTTCCTTGCCATCTCTAACATGTTTCCATCCATGTGATGATGTTCCTTGCCATCTCCAACATGTTTCGATCCATGTGATGATGTTCCTTGCCATCTCCAACATGTTTCCATCCATGTGATGATGTTCCTTGCCATCTCCAACATGTTTCCATCCATGTGATGATGTTCCTTGCCATCCCAAACGGCTGTCAAGAATCTTCTCTTATTGTTTTCCTCTACTTCTCCTTACATATATCTTTCCAGTTGTCACAGTATGTGTTATAAAATCCTAGCCTGCACAGTCCATGGCAACAGCACTAGCCATGCATCCCTAAATCCTCAAAGACACCCACTCCTACCCCGCCTACACCACAAAAGTCGTAAATAAAGGCTGTGTTCGGCAGTTGAAGTATTTTTCGATTTTCTCTGCTCATAGTTGGGCTGAAAAGTGACGTTTGTCATAACTTCTTACGGAACATTTAGATTACTGAAGTTGGCTGTCCCGTTGCTGTGTGAACATTTCTAATTATGTATGTTATGATTGCAGTTTGCCAACAATGAGATCAGACAACCCTGAAAGTGATGAGGATTTCATGTTTGGGGCTGACGATAGGTATGTTAAATATTTTGGGTTTAAAAAAAAAGTTTTTATTGATAGTCTATCTGCTCCAGGGTGTTGATGGTGCAGTGGCTGGCCTGTTTGCCTGCTAACACGGTTGTAATGTTTCTCTTATTGTAATGAAGGACTGATCATTGTCTAGTGTTCACAGAGAAGAGGAGACAGAGTTTCTCTCCAGGCAGCTGCTACAACTTCTCCACATAACAGTCGACACCAGTCGATGACAGTTTCACGTTTACTGATCACAACTCATGAGCCACGAGAGCCTGTCCTCCAGTCTAACAAACAGCCTAGCCACAATCCACAGCTTGACACTTACTTCACACATCCTGGTTCCACTTAGCCCTCTACGGATCACACGGCCAAACATTCAACTTCCATCGTTGACATGTACACGACCACAATCAGCACTCAGTAGGACACATCATTATTGCATTTCTCCCAGCCTTCATTCAGCGTAGCTTTCAATGCAGACAATCAGCTTTCTATGCAGATGATCAGCTTTTTTTCCTGCAGACGATCAGTTTTCACATTCTCCAGCTCTGGGACCCTGTCGTTGGATGAATCCCTATTCCCCCAAGTTCACTCACACATTCACAAGGTTTCAGTCTCTCATGCTGACTTCTTGTCTTGCAACTTAGGGGTTCCCTGATTCTAAAAACCAATCAAAACTCTTACTCTAATTTTCCATTACAGAAAGCTGTTGAAAACAGTTGTGTGGTGAATATTATGACCCATCAAAGGTGCAAACAGAGGCGATTGGAGAGTGAGAACAACAACATGTTCATAATCTGTTTAAATGACCGTTTATTATTGGTGTGTTTTGAGGGTTAATAGACTTGAGTTTTGGTGCATAAGATACAGAGCAAATTCCAGATAACAGGCAGACAACAACTTTCTGCACACGGAGGTTGAAAAGCTTAAACCATGAGGCAGACAAAGACAGTAGAGTAAATCCAGGCAGACCTACAGACACTTGGAATTACCAACTAGAAAGAGAAGGCTAGTTACAGAGATCTATGAAGTTGATATCTGCAGCACACACTGAACTTCAAGGACTTGGGATGCTGAAGAAGAAGAAGGACACAGTTGATATTTTGTCTTGAGCTCAGAAAAAGTTGACATTGTACTCCATAGTAAAAAAATATAATTTGTCATGAGCCGGAAGAAAGTTAAGACTGGGCAGCCCTAACTGATATTTTGTCTTGAACTAAGGGAAAGAAAGGAACTAGACTCTGCAGCTCAATTGTGTCGGTTTGTTCTGAGTTCTGAAAAAGATAATACTCTGTAACTTAGTTTTGCATTCTTTCTTGAGGCCTAAGAACAGTGAAACTCTATAGCCATAGTTGATATATTGCCTCTAGTACACAGAAAGTTCAATGTGCAGACTATATAAGCAAATACAATGTTCTGTCCTCAGCTCAGAGAAGGATAAGAACACTGACTCCATAGCCAAACCCCTGTACAGGCTGGTGGGGGAGGTGTTTGAGCTGCAGGGAATGTTCCGCTTCTTCAGGAGGAGCCTCATGAGTTTTGTAGAACTGACGTTTGGACGTTCTATAGACAGGTAACAAAGGTCGTCTCATGAGTTATGTAGAGCTGACGTTTGGTCGTTCTATAAACAGGTAACAGTGGTCATCTCATGAGTTATGTAGAGCTGTCATTTGGACGTTCTATTCATTCATTCATTCATTCATTTGCACCTTTCCGTCTTTCCAGACGATAGTATTATATTGCGCTATGAGGAGGCATGAGACTCACAGCCCATGGCGATGGTGAGTGTGACTAGCAAGACCCGCCCGTGTCAAGAAAAGTCTTCCACAATGATAGCATGTTAACAACATTTGTGTTTAATCCGTTTCCTTTCAGACGCTTAACTCTCATCCTTTCTGCAATTATTTCTTCCTTCAGTCTCATTCCCTTCCTGATATGCCCTTTCCACACAACACAGTCCAGGGCATTTTGTTTCCATGAGTCCGCCTCAATACCTGTATTATTCATGTCCCGCTTGCACACATCTTTAAAACGTAGTAGAGGTCGGCCTCGACATCTTCTTCCTGTCATTAATTCACGTTTGGACGTTCTATAGACAGGTAACAGTGGTCATCTCATGAATTTTTGTTAAATGTAGAACTGATATTTGGATATTCTGTACACATGCAAAAGTGTTTATTTTATGAGTTTTATGGAACTAATGTTTTGATGTTTTATAGATTTGTAGAACTACAAGAATTTATAGATACTGTAGTTGCAGACAGTGATAAAATGGGCCTCAGTTTGAATAATAGAAAGACAGAAGTAAAGGTGATTTCCTAGAAAAGAATAAAGCCTAAATGTATAATAAAAGTCAGTTGCGTTGTTTTAGGACAAGTATAGCAATTTAAGTATCTAGGCACTGGATATTTTAGGACAAGTACAGCAATTTAAGTATCTAGGCACTGGATATTTTAGGACAAGTACAGCAATTTAAGTATCTAGGCACTGGATATTTTAGGACAAGTACAGCAATTTAAGTATCTAGGCACCTGGATATTTTAGGACAAGTACAGCAATTTAAGTATCTAGGCACTGGATATTTTAGGACAAGTACAGCAATTTAAGTATCTAGGCACTGGATATTTTAGGACAAGTACAGCAATTTAAGTATCTAGGCACCTGGATATTTTAGGACAAGTACAGCAATTTAAGTATCTAGGCACTGGATATTTTAGGACAAGTACAGCAATTTAAGTATCTAGGCACTGGATATTTTAGGACAAGTACAGCAATTTAAGTATCTAGGCACCTGGATAAACTGCATTTGATAAAATGAAGAACATTTCATGCAATAAATCTGTCATTGGAGGTTAGAAAAAGGATTCTTGCATGCTATACAGAACCAGTTTTAACATACGGCTGTGAATCATGGACAATTAATAAACAAGTTGAACAATATCTTGAGGCCTCGGTTTTGTGGTTTTACAGAAGATTCTTTAGAATTCCTTGGACAGATAAGAAAAGCAACCCAGATGTTTTGAAAGAGGCGAGTGCTCAAAGACAACTTATCACAAACATCAGAAAGAGACAGTTATAATTTGTTGGTCATGTTACGAGAGAAACTGGAACATGTTGTTACCACTGGAAAGATCTGTGGAAAGAGAGACAGGGGAAGACAACACAAGAAAATTCTTGACAGCCTTTTATCATGTCATGGAATGGAGGAGTGTCAACACAAGAACTGATACACGCAGTTCTGGATCGTAGATTGTGGAGAGGCATGATCACCTACACCAGTCCGCAAGGCACTTGAGGGTGATGATAGATAGGCAATAATGTCACCTCATGAAATGGTAACACTGATATTTGGACGTTCTATCGACATGTAAAATTTATCACCCCCTGAGATATGTAAAATTACCATTTGAACATGTTTCACCATCTCACAAAATCATGGATGATTTCTGTGTTCTTGTGCCATCCCTGCCATGTGGTCATATATTCTAGATAATTATCTCTGTGTCTTCCCCTTGATTTTTTCATCTAAAGTTTTCAGCTGCAAAAGAATTTGAGTGTATTCCTTCCCATAAGATGTTCGTAAAATCTTGAATGTCTACATTTAATATATATAATCACTTTACAGGGTTTTATTTTTGTTGGGAGGATGGCCTTCTTTGCTGTTCTTTCTTGCTTTCTTTCTTTCTTGCTTTCTTTCTTTCTTTCTTGCTTTCTTTCTTTCTTGCTTTCTTTCTTTCTTGCTTTCTTTCTTGCTTGCTTTCTTTCTTGCTTTCTTTCTTGCTTTCTTTCTTGCTTTCTTTCTTTCTTTCTTTCTTTCTTTCTTTCTTTCTTTCTTTCTTTCTTTCTTTCTTTCTTTCTTTCTTTCTTTCTTTCTTTCTTTCTTTCTTTCTTTCTTTCTTTCTTTCTTTCTTTCTTTCTTTGATCATCTCTTTCTTTCTTTCTTTATTTTTTTTCTTTCTTCTTCTTCTGATTCTGCTTCTTCTTTTTCTTCTTTCTCTTTTAGTCAGTGCTGTATAGTGTTGGTAGTCCCCTGCCTTCTGTCTCATGTACGTTAAATAATTGTTGACACAGATGATCCTGTATGACAAATTGACCAGCATCTTCTCTGTCTGTCTCCCTCTATTATATCTTCCCCTCCATCTTTCCCTGTGTCACAATGAACTTCAGTTATCTTCTTATCAGTTCTTCTCTTCATGGGTTAATTTCTTGTAAGACATCCTCATACTCTTGTTTGTCTCAGTCTATGTCATTCTCTGTATTTACCTTGTGAAGTGTAGTTAAGCAGTCTGAACATGTTAGTGGCTATGGACCAATAAGTATATTATCATTTGTTAAGAATAGAAATCGCTCTATTTATATTGTCAGCATTGATTTCTGACTGCAGGCAGCTGAAGGCCACAGTTGATTGGCTGGTCAGTGAGCAGATGTTAATCTATTACACCCAGACATTTAAGGACAGCTTTTGGCCTGATGGAGATTGGGCCAAACCATCCCCGCCCAGGAGTGACCAGCAGAAATTAGACAACAGGATTCAGGCCAAAACCAAGTTACTTGAGAATATGCCAGGTTGGCTGTGTTGTTTTTATTGTGAGGTTCATCATCATCATCTGTCATGCTGATAGGCAAGAGTGTCAGTGAGCTTATATCTGCCGTAACGGCATATGGCCTGTGTTGTAGGCGCAAGACAGATCAAATCTCCTAAAACACACTAAGCCCAAACACCTGCAGAGCACATAACAGTCTTTAATGTACAGAACAATATAACAGACACTAGTTTGCCTCAAAAGTCATGGGCACCACTATCCGAAACAAAGGCTGTGAAGGCTTTACAAATCACCTCTAACTCCTATCACGTTTCCATGGATAGTACCTGGGTCCAAACCCATACTGCTTCCATACTGCTCTTTCCTCCACAACTGAACTCCACACCATGACTTGGTGAGGCACAGTGAATGACGACAGATCAAATCACAACAACCAGTATAAACCAACCTTAGCTACCAGACTAACTATAGCATCTAATCAGCTACCAACGGAACAAGCGACACAGAACCTATCTCTGTCGAGCACTATATAACACAGAAGTACTGCTACTGTCTAATGAAACACATTGTAACATGGTCACTATGGTCTGACCACAACATATTGCAATCTGTCGATTGAACTGTCACAAGTCTCTGCAGTGCACATCCTGGAAACCAACTTTCTTGATCTTTCGCTATCCACTGTTTTTTTTTCGGTCCTACAGTTCAGTCCCTGTTCTTGCGGGGCTTCTGGCTTCAGAAGCGAACCACTCAGCCAGTCACAACTTCCTATCATCGTCAGTTCGTATTGGGGAACTCGGGGTCATGTCTCAGTCATGTAAGTGCAGACATGGAACATTCACTCTTTAGACATTAAACATTCACTACTATCATACAGTCTGTCCCGTACCCACACTAGCTTCTGATGAAGAGCAGTAATGGCTGTCACTTTCACTTGATCACTGGAGTATCATATCAGGTCTGGTTTTTGTTGTTGTTGCAAGCTTCATTTTATTTCTGTGTTTGCCTTGAAAAGGGCGATTGATACATTCTGTTTCCTCCCGTTATAGTCAGGTTTTACAACGTGCTTGTTGGGGAAGGCAGCGCAGGCCTAAATTATTGACTGTTTACAGTAGCAGTGAGCTGCAGTTCTGTTGTGTGATTGTTTGTGTTGGCACATCTGACAGCTGTCTTATGCATTTTTACTGTGCATTTACTTCAGGATTTTGCTGGCACTGACAAGTTTTCAAAAGGGACAGTGAGGGACATTTTATGTGATTTCTACTCGCACAGGAAAGAGAACAGTACAAATGATGCTGCAGCGTACATACAGAGTAGAAAACATATCTGTGTTGTTGCATTTCTTTTATGACTATTTTCTTTCATGGTCATATTATTATATGTTCTTCTATGGCTGTGATGTTACCTTTCCTTTCGTGGCAGTACTCAACACTGAGGGGAAAACATACCTTTCCTTTTGTTGCTGCACTCAGCACTGAGGGGCAAACAGGCAAACTTTTAATCAGGTTGTGGCTGGTGTGGTTAGTATACTGTCTGATCTTTGGCAACTGAAGAAGAGGACAGAGCATGTATGGGAATGTCTTGAGTGCAGGGATGTCAGTTCTTGATTCATTTGTTCATTCATTGCTGTATTATTATTATTTTTTCATTTATGACTCTATTAATACATTGTTCCTTATGTCTGTATTGATACATTGTCCCTTATGTCTGTATTGATACATTGTTCCTTATGTCTGTATTACTACATTGTCCCTTATGTCTGTATTGATACATTGTCCCTTATGTCTGTATTGATACATTGTCCCTTATGACTGTATTGATACATTGTCCCTTATGTCTGTATTGATACATTGTCCCTTATGTCTGTATTGATACATTGTCCCTTATGACTGTATTACTACATTGTCCCTTATGTCTGTATTGATACATTGTCCCTTATGTCTGTATTGATACATTGTCCCTTATGTCTGTATTGATACATTGTCCCTTATGACTGTATTGATACATTGTCCCTTATGACTGTATTGATACATTGTCCCTTATGTCTGTATTGATACATTGTCCCCTATGACTGTATTGATACATTGTCCCTTATGTCTGTATTGATACATTGTCCCTTATGACTGTATTAATACATTGTCCCTTATGTCTGTATTGATACACTATCGTTCATGTCTGTATTGATACATTGTCCCTTATGTCTGTATTAATACATTGTCCCTTATGTCTGTATTGATACATTGTCCCTTATGTCTGTATTGATACATTGTCCCTTATGACTGTATTAATACATTGTCCCTTATGTCTGTATTGATACACTATCGTTCATGTCTGTATTGATACATTGTCCCTTATGACTGTATTAATACATTGTCCCTTATGACTGTATTGATACATTGTCCCTTATGACTGTATTAATACATTGTTCCTTATGTCTGTATTGATACATTGTCCCTTATGTCTGTATTGATACATTGTTCCTTATGTCTGTATTGATACATTGTCCCTTATGTCTGTATTAATACATTGTCCCTTATGACTGTATTGATACACTATCGTTCATGTCTGTATTGATACACTATCGTTCATGTCTGTATTGATACATTTTCCCTTATGTCTGAATTGATGCACTATCGTTCATGTCTGTATTGATACACTATCGTTCATGTCTGTATTGATACACTATCGTTCATGTCTGTATTGATACACTATCGTTCATGTCTGTATTGATACACTATCGTTCATGTCTGTATTGATACATTGTCCCTTATGTCTGTATTGATACACTATCGTTCATGTCTGTATTGATACACTATCGTTCATGTCTGTATTGATACATTGTCCATTATGTCTGTATTGATACACTATCGTTCATGTCTGTATTGATACACTATCGTTCATGTCTGTATTGATACACTATCGTTCATGTCTGTATTAATACATTGTCCCTTATGTCTGTATTGATACATTGTCCCTTATGTCTGTATTGATACATTGTCCCTTATGTCTGTATTGATACATTGTCCCTTATGTCTGTATTGATACATTGTCCCTTATGTCTGTATTGATACATTGTTCCTTATGACTGTATTAATACATTGTCCCTTATGTCTGTATTGATACATTGTCCCTTATGACTGTATTAATACATTGTCCCTTATGACTGTATTGATACACTATCGTTCATGTCTGTATTGATACACTATCGTTCATGTCTGTATTGATACATTTTCCCTTATGTCTGAATTGATGCACTATCGTTCATGTCTGTATTGATACACTATCGTTCATGTCTGTATTGATACACTATCGTTCATGTCTGTATTGATACACTATCGTTCATGTCTGTATTGATACATTGTCCCTTATGTCTGTATTGATACACTATCGTTCATGTCTGTATTGATACACTATCGTTCATGTCTGTATTGATACATTGTCCATTATGTCTGTATTAATACATTGTCCCTTATGTCTGTATTGATACATTGTCCCTTATGTCTGTATTGATACATTGTCCCTTATGACTGTATTAATACATTGTCCCTTATGTCTGTATTGATACACTATCGTTCATGTCTGTATTGATACATTGTCCCTTATGACTGTATTAATACATTGTCCCTTATGACTGTATTGATACATTGTCCCTTATGACTGTATTAATACATTGTTCCTTATGTCTGTATTGATACATTGTCCCTTATGTCTGTATTGATACATTGTTCTGTATTGATACATTGTCCTTATGTCTGTCCCTTATGACTGTATTGATACACTATCGTTCATGTCTGTATTGATACACTATCGTTCATGTCTGTATTGATACATTTCCCTTATGTCTGAATTGATGCCTATCGTTCATGTCTGTATTGATACACTATCGTTCATGTCTGTATTGATACACTATCGTTCATGTCTGTATTGATACACTATCGTTCATGTCTGTATTGATATCGTTCATGTCTGTATTGATACATTGTCCCTTCATGTCTGTATTGATACACTATCGTTCATGTCTGTATTGATACATTCGTTCCTTATGTCTTGATATTGATTCATGTCTGTATTGATACACTATCGTTCATGTCTGTATTGATACACTATCGTTCATGTCTGTATTGATACACTATCGTTCATGTCTGTATTGATACATTGTCCCTTATGTCTGTATTGATACATTGTCCCTTATGTCTGTATTGATACATGTCCCTTATGTCTGTATTGATACATACCCTTATGTCTGTATTGATACATTGTCCCTTATGTCTGTATTGATACATTGTTCCTATGACTGTATTAATACATTGTCCCTGTATGTATTGATACATTGTCCCTTATGACTGTATTAATACATTGTCCCTTATGACTGTATTGATACACTATCGTTCATGTCTGTATTGATACACTATCGTTCATGTCTGTATTGATACATTTTCCCTTATGTCTGAATTGATGCACTATTCTGATTGATACACTATCGTTCATGTCTGTATTGATACACTATCGTTCATGTCTGTATTGATACACTATCGTTCATGTCTGTATTGATACATTGTCCCTTATGTCTGTATTGATACACTATCGTTCATGTCTGTATTGATACACTATCGTTCATGTCTGTATTGATACATTGTCCATTATGTCTGTATTGATACCACTATCGTTCATGTCTGTATTGATACACTATCGTTCATGTCTGTATTGATACACTATCGTTCATGTCTGTATTAATACATTGTCCCTTATGTCTGTATTGATACATTTGTCCCTTATGTCTGTATTGATACATTGTCCTTATTTCTGTATGTACTTGTATTTATTGATACATTGTCCATTATGACTACATTGTCCCTTATGTCTGTATTGATACATTGTCCCTTATGTCTGTATTGATACATTGTCCCTTATGACTGTATTAATACATTGTCCCTTATGTTCTGTATTGATACATTGTCCCTTATGACTGTATTAATACATTGTCCCTTATGACTGTATTGATACACTATCGTTCATGTCTGTATTGATACACTATCGTTCATGTCTGTATTGATACATTTTCCCTTATGTCTGAATTGATGCACTATCGTTCATGTCTGTATTGATACACTATCGTTCATGTCTGTATTGATACACTATCGTTCATGTCTGTATTGATACACTATCGTTCATGTCTGTATTGATACATTGTCCCTTATGTCTGTATTGATACACTATCGTTCATGTCTGTATTGATACACTATCGTTCATGTCTGTATTGATACATTGTCCATTATGTCTGTATTGATACACTATCGTTCATGTCTGTATTGATACACTATCGTTCATGTCTGTATTGATACACTATCGTTCATGTCTGTATTGATACACTGTCCCTTATGTCTGTATTGATACATGTCCTTATGTCTGTATTGATACATTGTCCCTTATGTCTGTATTGATACATTGTCCCTTATGTCTGTATTGATACATTGTCCCCTATGACTGTATTGATACATTGTCCCTTATGTCTGTATTGATACATTGTCCCTTATGACTGTATTAATACATTGTCCCTTATGTCTGTATTGATACATTGTCCCTTATGTCTGTATTGATACATTGTCCCTTATGACTGTATTAATACATTGTCCCTTATGTCTGTATGTTCATTGTATGTCTGATTGAATACATTGTCCCTTATGTCTGTATTGATACATTGTCCCTTATGACTGTATTAATACATTGTCCCTTATGTCTGTATTGATACATTGTCCCTTATGACTGTATTAATACATTGTCCCTTATGACTGTATTGATACACTATCGTTCATGTCTGTATTGATACACTATCGTTCATGTCTGTATTGATACATTTTCCCTTATGTCTGAATTGATGCACTATCGTTCATGTCTGTATTGATACACTATCGTTCATGTCTGTATTGATACACTATCGTTCATGTCTGTATTGATACACTATCGTTCATGTCTGTATTGATACATTGTCCCTTATGTCTGTATTGATACACTATCGTTCATGTCTGTATTGATACACTATCGTTCATGTCTGTATTGATACATTGTCCATTATGTCTGTATTGATACACTATCGTTCATGTCTGTATTGATACACTATCGTTCATGTCTGTATTGATACACTATCGTTCATGTCTGTATTAATACATTGTCCCTTATGTCTGTATTGATACATTGTCCCTTATGTCTGTATTGATACATTGTCCCTTATGTCTGTATTGATACATTGTCCCTTATGTCTGTATTGATACATTGTCCCTTATGTCTGTATTGATACATTGTTCCTTATGACTGTATTAATACATTGTCCCTTATGTCTGTATTGATACATTGTCCCTTATGTCTGTATTGATACATTATCGTTCATGTCTGTATTGATACACTATCATTCATGTCTGTATTGATACATTGTCCCTTATGTCTGTATTGATACACTATCGTTCATGTCTGTATTGATACACTATCATTCAAGTCTGTATTGATACATTGTCCCTTATGTCTGTATTGATACACTATCGTTCATGTCTGTATTGATACATTTTCCCTTATGTCTGAATTGATACACTATCGTTCATGTCTGTATTGATACACTATCGTTCATGTCTGTATTGAGACACTATCGTTCATGTCTGTATTGATACACTATCGTTCATGTCTGTATTGATACATTTTCCCTTATGTCTGAATTGATGCACTATCGTTCATGTCTGTATTGATACACTATCGTTCATGTCTGTATTGATACACTATCGTTCATGTCTGTATTGATACACTATCGTTCATGTCTGTATTGATACACTATCGTTCATGTCTGTATTGATACACTATCGTTCATGTCTGTATTGATACACTATCGTTCATGTCTGTATTGATAAGTTTATTTTGTTTGTTTGGCAGACACTCTCAAGACTCTGGTGGGGGAGGACAATGGTCGACGAGGAATGATCAAAATATTTGAGGTTCTTCAGAATAAGAACCTGAACAAACATCTGCTTTATGTGAGTGCTCACAGCTAATGAATGTCACATTGCGTTGTAACACTTGGGGATAACTTTTTAGATTGTAAGTAATAGTTGGGTTGTTGGAAATAACTTCTGTGATTGTAAGTAATACTTGGGTTGTTGTAACTTGGGGATAACTTATTAGATTGTAAGTAATACTTGGGTTGTTGTAACTTGGGGATAACTTATTAGATTGTAAGTAATACTTGGGTTGTTGTAACTTGGGGATAACTTATTAGATTGTAAGTAATACTTGGGTTGTTGTAACTTGGGGATAACTTATTAGATTGTAAGTAATACTTGGGTTGTTGTAACTTGGGGATAACTTCTTTGATTGTAAGTAATACTTGGATTGTTGTAACTTGGAGATAACTTATTAGATTGTAAGTAATACTTGGGTTGTTGTAACTTGGAGATAACTTCTTTGATTGTGAGTGAAACTTGGATTGTTGTAACTTGGAGATAACTTCTTAGATTGTAAGTAATACTTGGATTGTTGTAACTTGGAGATAACTTCTTAGATTGTGAGTGATACCTGGGTTGTTGTAATTTGGAGATAACTTCTGTTATTATAAGTGATGCTGGAGTTATTGTAACTTGGAAATAACATTTTTGATTGTATTGTTTGGGAAGTTGAAATAATATTTTAGATGTAATGCTTACGTTATTTTAACTTGGAAATAAAGTTTTAAATTATAATACTTGGCCATAACATTTCAACTTGTAAATAACATTTTAGATTCTAATATTTTGGTTATTTTAACTTGGAAATAACATTTGAGATTGAAATATTGTTAATTATCATCATCAACATGTTACAGGCTTATTGCAGAAAGTTGCTGTCTTCATGGCATGCCTAAAAATAACTAACTTTTTTTGGGGGTGGTTTCTTCTGTCTGATGCATCAGCACAAAGAGATCTAATTCAAAGCATATTTATTCCAACTCTGTGCTACCAGTGCCAGACATGGTCACTCACAACAAACCATAAAAGAAAATTAGTAACCACGGAAATGAGATGTCTGAAAAGGGCTGTAGGAGTGACCATAAGAGATAAGATCAGGAATGAGATCATAAGAGAACAAGTTGGCACAGAACCAATTCTGGATTACATACAAAGACAGCAAGTGAAATGGTTTGCCCACTTAGAGAGAATGCCTTGTGACACCATACCATACAGAGCATACATGGAAAGAGAAGAAGGACGTAGAGCACCGGGTAGACCAAGAACAAGATGGAAGGATAACATCAGAGAAACTCTACAACAGCACGATGCGCCTATGGTCGAGGCAGCCAGAAGAGCTAGAAACAGAACCTTATATCTCCCTCGACACCCACAGCGGTAAAAGAGGAAGTGAAGAAGAAGAAGAAGAAGATGAATTTCTACTCCTAGGTTGTCTTGAGTGTCCTCCACTCACTTTTGCCTGTGTTGGACTCTGTCCTTCTAGAAACCATGGTTTCCATTACTAAGAAGTCTGTCTGCCTGTTCATTTCCCAACACTCATGCATAACCAGAAACCAAAAAATGCAAAAAATAACGCTAATTACCTGGGACCTATGAGGCTATGCTTGCCACTCTGCATGAAGCACGCATGTCTCCATTTCACTTAACATGCTTTGTGAGTGGGTTAAAATCAGGACATACGTGTGGAGCTGGTTCTGAAGGCCTTCCTGAGAAGTCTATATGCCCGGTGCCTGACTGGCCAAAAAAAATGGTTCTTCACTGTTACTATTGTATTCTAACAATGTTTCTGTAGCATTTAAGTTCTTCACTGTTACTATTGTATTCTAACAATGTTTCTGTAGCATTTAAGTTCTTCACTGTTACTATTGTATTCTAACAATGTTTCTGTAGCATTTAAGTTCTTCACTGTTACTATTGTATTCTAACAATGTTTCTGTAGCATTTAAGTTCTTCACTGTTACTATTGTATTCTAACAATGTTTCTGTAGCATTTAAGTTCTTCACTGTTACTATTGTATTCTAACAATGTTTCTGTAGCATTCAAGTTCTTCACTGTTACTATTGTATTCTAACAATCTTTCTGTAGCATTTAAGTTCTTCACTGTTACTATTGTATTCTAACAATTATCTGTTGGCTAATGACCTCCATTACCCTCTGTTGGCTAATGACCTCCATCCTTAACTGTTGGCTAATGACCTCCATTAACATCTGTTGGCTAATGACCTCCATTAACATCTGTTGGGTAATGACCTCCATTAACATCTGTTGGGTAATGACCTCCATTATCATCTGTTGGGTAATGACCTCCATTATCATCTGTTGGGTAATGACCTCCATTATCATCTGTTGGCTAATGACCTCCATTATCATCTGTTGGGTAATGACCTCCATTAACATCTGTTGGCTAATGACCTCCATCCTGTTGGCTAATGACCTCCATCCTGTTGGCTAATGACCTCCATCCTGTTGGCTAATGACCTCCATCCTGTTGGCTAATGACCTCCATCCTGTTGGCTAATGACCTCCATTATCATCTGTTGGGTAATGACCTCCATTATCATCTGTTGGGTAATGACCTCCATTAACATCTGTTGGGTAATGACCTCCATTATCATCTGTTGGGTAATGACCTCCATTATCATCTGTTGGGTAATGACCTCCATTATCATCTGTTGGCTAATGACCTCCATTATCATCTGTTGGGTAATGACCTCCATTATCATCTGTTGGGTAATGACCTCCATTAACATCTGTTGGCTAATGACCTCCATCCTGTTGGCTAATGACCTCCATTAACATCTGTTGGGTAATGACCTCCATTATCATCTGTTGGCTAATGACCTCCATTATCATCTGTTGGCTAATGACCTCCATCCTGTTGGCTAATGACCTCCATTAACATCTGTTGGGTAATGACCTCCATCATCGTCTGTTGGCTAATGACCTCCATTATCATCTGTTGGGTAATGACCTCCATTATCATCTGTTGGGTAATGACCTCCATTATCATCTGTTGGGTAATGACCTCCATTATCATCTGTTGGCTAATGACCTCCATTATCATCTGTTGGCCAATGACCCTCATCATCATCTGTTAGCTAATGACCTCCATCATCATCTCTTGGCTAATGACCTCCATCATCATCTGTTGGCTAATGACCTCCATTATCATCTGTTTGCTAATGACCTCCATCATCATCTGTTGGCTAATGACCTCCATCATCATCTGTTGGCTAATGACCTCCATCATCATCTGTTGGCTAATGACCTCCATTATCATCTGTTGGCTAATTACCTCCATTATCATATGTTTGCTAATGACCTCCATTATCATCTGTTGGGTAATGACCTCCATTATCGTCTGTTGGCTAATGACCTCCATTATCATCTGTTGGCTAATTACCTCCATTGTCATATGTTTGCTAATGACCTCCATTATCATCTGTTAAGTAATGACCTTCATTATCATCTGTTGGCTAATGAACCCCATCATCATCTGTTGGCTAATGACCTCCATTAACCTCTGCAGAACCTTCTAGAGATCATCCTACTGGAGCTTCTGCCTGAGATGAAGAAGGCCAAGGACACAGTTCTGTGCAGACACAAAGTTCGTCGCTTCTCCCAGGAGCAGGAGACCGACTTTTGATGACAGTGATTGGTCAGACTATTGCCATGGTGTAGTAGTTAGCTGTCTTGCCTGCTGAGACAGATCTGGGTTCAGTCCTGCAGAGTCCTGCATTTTGTTCTTGCCATTATGATTGTGGGGTCAAAAAAGTTTATTTAAAAAAATGGACCCTTTTACGCGCCTTCGAGCGTAGTGGGCATGTAGGGCTAGATCTATATGTTTAGACCAATCAGCACTCGTTGTGTGATGGGGTCAACATCACACGGGCCCGTATACTTGCCAGGACTTTACCTGGTACCTGTTTAACGCTGGGTCGATGATCCTGGGTCATTTCAGGTCAGTATAGCTTCATAAAATTGAGGGACCAGATATTTTCCAGAATTGTGTGGTGATTTTTTAGGGGGTTGAGTTTTGTTAAGCTGAGTTGAGGGAACACACAAATTTTATTTTTAAAGGGTGGAGAGTTTAGATTATTAGGAAGAGAATTCTCAGTGTTATCGGTCAGGCATATCGACTGGTGCTTCACCAAAGTGTGGGGGATTGATGCATGACAGACTAGAAGTGATCAAAGCTCGACTGGTGCTTCACCAAATTGTGTGGGGGATTGATGCATGACAGACTAGAAGTGATCAAAACTCGACTGGTGCTTCACCAAATTGTGTGGGGGATTGATGCATGTCAGACTAGAAGTGATCAAAACTCGACTGGTGCTTCACCAAATTGTGTGGGGGATTGATGCATGACAGACTAGAAGTGATCAAAACTCGACTGGTGCTTCACCAAATTGTGTGGGGGATTGATGCATGACAGACTAGAAGTGATCAAAACTCGACTGGTGCTTCACCAAATTGTGTGGGGGATTGATGCATGTCAGACTAGAAGCGATCAAAATTCGACTGGTGCTTCACCAAATTGTGTGGGGGATTGATGCATGTCAGACTAGAAGCGATCAAAACTTGACTGGTGCTTCACCAAAGTGTGTGGGGGATTGATGCATGTCAGACTAGAAGTGATCAAAACTCGACTGGTGCTTCACCAAAGTGTGGGGGATTGATGCATGACAGGCTAGAAGCGATCAAAACTTGACTGGTACTTCACCAAAGTGTGGGGGATTGATGCATGTCAGACTAGAAGTGATCAAAACTTAACTGGTGCTGCACCACTGTGTGGAGGATTGATGCATGTCAGACTAGAAGTGATCAAAACTCAACTGGTGCTGCACCACTGTGTGGAGGATTGATGCATGACAGGCTAGAAGCAATCAAAACCCCTTGGGAGCAAGTAAACAATCTGAAAATGCAAACAGATCATTCAGTCCAGAAAAGAATAATGCACCGGGAAGTGACCAGGTGATCTGGCCTTCACCCTCTACTCGGAGAAGGAAGGAAATATACTGAAACTGCTCACCTGTATGTTGAGCAGTTGGACTAGTCACTAGCTGCTAAAGATGAGGACGTAATGCTTATGGGAATGTTTCAAGTATTGTGATGTTGGTTATTAACTCTTTCGCCCCAACAAAGCCGTTTTTCCGACATTTATGGGATTTTAGGGATGTGAACTCTTTGGGCAGTGGCCCTGTGTCTACACAGCTTAAGTACTCGGTGTACCTGCTTAGTGTGTAGACCTATAGGTGTTGATATAGAAGCTGATTACAAGAAAATTGGGGAAAGATAAATTGTGTAAATAGGCAAGCCGTTTTTGTATTATAAACACAATCAGTGTTTGATGAACTTGTGCAATAAACATGATGCTTGGCTTTTTGTTGTCCCATTTATTCTGACATCCATCTCATTATCGCCGTTTGATCTTCTTCTCAGTCTTTCTCTCCTGTTCTCATTCCTTTTCTCTCTTAATCCATACATTCTACTCTGTCCTTCTTTCCAGTATGTCATCTCTCCTTTAATTTGCCTTAGCTCCCCTCCTTCCACATTTTCTGTCCTTACCTGTCTCATTCTTCTTTCCCAACTTCCTCAGTTTTATTCTTTACTTATTCCATTTCTTCTCTTGCTTTCTCTATTTCTGTTCTGTCCTTGCTGTAATCATTTTCTTCCCATTCATGTTTACTCATCATTGTTGCCCATCTGCCCTTTACCTGTAGTCTGAACTCTCTGATGCCTTTGTTTAGCTTTTTAGTCAGTTTGTGTTTTTTAGTATTTCTTGTCATCAAAAGTCACTGTGGTTTTTCAATGATGACCCAGTTACTTGTAGGCACCTGTTTGTCTGTCATTACCCAGTTACTTTTAGTCACCTGTTTGTCTGTCATTACCCAGTTACTTTTAGTCACTTGGTTGTCTGTAATTACCCAGTTACCTGTGGTCACCTGTTTGTCTGTCATTACCCAGTTACCCGTGGTCACCTGGTTAGTTTGTTCTTCTAGTTGGTTGAGCATTTTGTTAATGTGATGATTCTGTGGTCCATTATTGAATGCATTGGCATTATTTATATTGTTTGTGATATTAAATATTGTTGTATGACCTCATTCTTTGTTGAGATTTCAGAATTATATTCCTATAACAGAAATAAATGTGTTTGATACATGTCACACAGATGTTTCGGACCTAATTATTGCATGCTTTGCTCTAGGTACCATCTGCACTCAAACAAGTACAGCAATTTAAATACTTGGGGAGCATCTTCACAGATGATGGAAGAATTGATAGGGAACTTGAGGCAAGATGTCAAAAGGCGAACGCAGTAACGTACCAACTCTCCCCACTGCTAAAACACCCAAGCATCACTATGGCACTAAAATGACAACTGATAAATTGCACGTTTATACCAACCCTCTGCTACCAATGCCAAACCTGGTCCCTAACAAGAGCACAGGAGAAAAAGATCACGACGTGCGAAATGAGATGCTTACGTAAGGCTGCCAATGTCACAAGGAGAGACAGAGTTCGAAACGAGAACATTAGATCAATTGTAGGAACCACACCATGCCTGCAATACATAAAGAAGCAACAAATAGAGTGGTTTGGCCACTTGATGCGAATGCAAACCGACCAACTGCCTCTACGAGCATACAACGAACAGCACTACTGCCCTAGAGCAAGAGGCAGACCGAGAGTACGATGGATAGACAATATATCATAGATCCTGAGGCAACACGGACTAACAACAACACGTGCAACACACCTGGCCCAGGATAGAAAACTGCGACTCCCCACTACGCTGTGAGGCAATTGTGGACAACACAAGACAAGACAAAACAAGACCAAACAAGACCATCTGCAGTGTAAAACAGTTAACATTAACATTTATTTATATATATAAAAGCATCTGTATTAACTAGCTGATAAGATATGTGGTAATATTGAAACAACTCAGTCAGGGCAAATTAAATTAACATTATCAGCTGATTTTTAATTGCATTTGTTTGTTAAAACATAATTTATAAACTCTTAAAGACGTTATCGCTAGTATACTGGCGAATAAAAATATCCCTAATGGACGTATTGCCAGTATATTGGCGTATGATAGAGACACTCTAATTTTGTTCCGTTTGTGGGGAAAATGAACTTTTTTAAACAAGTTTTTGAACAATTAGGATTAACAACAGGAAATTCTTTTCGTTTGCGAAGTTCATCGTGGTCGGTGCAATATTTTCTGATTTTAAAAAACAATTATTTACATGTGATACAATTTTAAGTGATTTTTCTAAACTAAATGAAAAAGGAGAAGGCCTAGAACTGTTCATACTTCTCTGTCGTTGATGAATCTCTGCCAGATGGGGACAACAGTCTTGATATTAGGATTGATATCTAAGTGACAAACCTATTAGCCATAATTTAGTTTAGGATATGAAAATTGAACACACTATTTCAATCGGATCAATGTTTCGATCAGCTGTTTTCACGATTTTTGGTTGTTGTGAAATTTGACATGTCATTCAAAAAGGATCATGATATCCAAAGTATTGAAATTAATTGTTTCAAATAAAGACTACATAAATACATAATTGAACAGAGAAGGCGTGTGCTTTGGATAGCAGTGTTACTGAACAAGTAAAAAAGTAAAGTAAGCACAACATTTTTTGTGTAAATAATCTTTATATGTGTTTAACATCCTTAAATGTTGTGTGATTTTAATAATAATTTGTTGTAATACTGATACTTAAATAGTTCAGATTTTTTCTACACTCATTTATCTTTAATTTGATATATTATATGTCCCATTAAGTCAATAATGTTTCTTCAGGAAGGTTTTAGCTTTGTTCTAATCTATTGCAGTAAAACAATTCTGCTCAAAGTTAATGCTGTCCAAAACTCAGAAAAAATGTGGTCCTGAAAGAGTTAATGTAAACTGTAGGGAAAACATTTATTTCACCCAGATTCAAATGATTAAAACAAAACAATAAATATATGCAGATATATCAGGTGCCCGGCTGAAACCAAAAATGATACCTTATTTGTCCTCCTCCTGTTCCTGCTACTGCAGGAGTTAAGTTGTCTGTTTTTAACATCACAGCACTCTGGGCATTCCTATGTGTGCTCGGTCCTCATCATCAGCAGCCAGCGCAGAGTTCCACTACTGATTGTAGCGGTCACAATCTGGTTATATGTCCGTCTTGCCTTTTCTCTGAGTGGATTGAGCCGGCCAGACTCTCTGGTTACAGCCAGGTGCCTCATTCTCTCTAGGCCATAATAATCTTCTTTCTTTACTGATTCCGTTGCTTGTTCCCAAAGGGCATGGACCACATGTGCCTTGTGTATCAATTCACCCCCCAATGGTGCAGATCCAGCCAATCTATCTGCCTGTTCATTATTTACTAAGCAGGCATCACCTATAGAAAAGATCCAAAGTAAGCTCACTACCCATGACCTTCCCTGTGAAGCTTGCCACTCTGCTTGAAGTATCCCTGTCTTCACCCTTCTCAGCATGCTTTCAGAGTCAGTTACGACATGTGTATGCATCTTGTTGTCTAGTCACCGGAGAGCTGCAGTTTGCTGCTATCGCAGGAGTGCACCGCAATAAACTAACGGATTATCATTACTATTGCTACAAAAGTGACAGCGACAGGAAAACATTTTGGGTAACGCAAACATTCAGAAAAATCATTCACAAACCAATGATGATAGTGCTCATAGACAAATGAAGAGATCTCATGGACCACCTAGAATGAAAGGGACAGTGTCCAAGAATATCAAGAAAATTTTGAATAATAAATATATGACTGACTGACTTTCTACCCCACAGACATCACACAAGCGATAAACACCTGATGACACAAGTGCCACCATGTGGGGGAGGATCTCCGTGGAGAGATCCCAGAAACCGCGTTCAGCCATTATGCCATATTTATGGCCAGGCTATATTGCGGCCCCTGGCAATAGCCAGAGTAGGGCTTCAAATAACGAAAATTTGCATCCTAAAAAGGACGGCAACATATGAAAATTATCATCATTAATATATGCGGAGTTAAGTACAACGTAAAAGCCATCATAGAAGCAATAAGATAACTGAAAAAAAGCAATATTAGGACTAGCAGACACAAGAACTAGAGGAATATGTTCTAAGAACGTGCATGTAGACCTTGAGTACGTTTACTGAGCAGTAGGGTGAACAAAAGGGCAAAACACTGGGTTGGATTCATACTCGACCCCATGTTAGCTAAAAGTATATATAAATCTTGTCATCCCTTTGTGGGATGCAATTTTTCGTTATTTGAGACCCTACGCTCTTGCCAGGGGCCGCAATATAGCCCGGCCATAAATATGGTGTAATGGCTGAACACGGTTTCTGGGATCTGTCCACGGTGATCCTCATCGGCATGGTGGCCCTTTGTGTCATCCGGTGTTTATGGCTTGTATGATGTCCTGGTGGGGTAAAAGAAGGTAGAAAGATTGATAGCTAAGAGAATCATAAACAGCGAATACATCTCAGAAAGAATCATAACAATTACGACTAGCAACAACGGAATAAATACAACGCATGTTTAAGTATATACCCTGTGTAGCGAAAAAAAAAAAAAAAAAAAACTTCTGATGAAAGCGAAGAATATTTGGATGCAAAAATAGGACACTGGAACGGAGCAGAAGAATACATCGGAAAGGAAAATTTATTCGTAACTTACACTTGTTTCCAACATCGACAATTTCGCATTTATACGAGATATAAATGGAATGAAGAAACACTAGACCATGATGGGACAGTATGCATTGGAGCAGGTTAGCCAGCTCAAATACCTTGGAGTTGTAATAGACTGAAATGGAGACATTAAGACGGAGCTGGCTACTAAAAAAACAGCCGCTGGGAGACTTTCCCAGACTATAAACCGAGGGTTGAGTTGATTTAAGAACTGACATCACAGCACTCGAGGCATTCCCATAAGTGCTCCATCCCCATCTTCAGCAGCCAGCCTAGAGTTCCTATACCAATGGTGCCAGTAGCATTGTGATTAAACATCCGTCTTCCCTTTCCTCTGAGCCTCGAACACGAGCCAGAAACCACTCGCCACTCCTCGCTGCATCAGTGAGAGGAAAGATATAAAACCGAACGAAAAGTATATTAGCAAGCTTCACAGTATAACTACAAACAAAACGTCAACATTGCGCCTATGGAGCATTCACCAGCACATGCACAAATCAAACAATACCACACAAATACACAAAATCACTTAACTGGTACCTCGAAGCAGCCGAAGAGGAGTACAGCATGGCTACAATCACCGGAGAAGTCAACATCTACACTTTGAGACATTTACTTTACTTTTTTTTTTGTTTTAAACTGCAAGCGGTGTGTGATGTATGACCAATAGAACTTAAGACATATGTGTCAAGTATCCCTAAAGAATCGCCATTAACCATCCAAGACAGACAGCAGTACCAAATAGAAGTACATCATCGAGACGTCCTGGCTCTTGTGCATCCTTTGAACCATTTGAATAAACTGCTTTCTCGACGTCAACAAAAGTATCATCCATTTGTCTGTCCACACAAACGCCCTTAACACAAACGCCTCTCAGACATGGCGTGCCATCTATTTTGGACCCTCCCATTTTGGTACATCCTTGTTCATTCCCCACGTCCATGCAGCAGTGCTCGCACATTGTTGTACGGTCTTCGTCACAAGAACAATCGAGCAGACGACGAGTAGGCTCGTAACTGAAGCCTAACCGCTCACAGAAGGACACGCATTTCCCGTGCCAGCATCTACCCAGACTTTGACAGGGGGAGTCGTTCGGCAGAGGTTGTGGTTCAGGACAAGTATGAGACTCGGTGCCCGAACAAAATGCATCTTCAAGACAATCTTGGATATCAACGAAGCATTTCTGCGACGGGGGCGCTATCTGACATGAGTTAGTACAGCATGGATGATTGAACGGAGAGCAGACTGCCTTGTCTTTGAATCTGCAGCGCTTGATACAGCAAGGGTCGTTCATCAGGTATCCAGCATCGCAGTCTTCTTCAGGCTCAACGATGTTGTTGCCACACACTTCCTCGGCAAGGCTACGAGGCTTGAAACAGAAATGGGCTTTCACCTGCAAATTGAGTCTTATATACTAAACAATGTTTTCCCATAATAAATTTAAATAATGCGGACACAAACAATACATTGCACAATTTATTGTCAGACATATTTTGCTGTATCACGTCCGGTGCGGTACTACAGAGTCATAAACATAAAATGAAACACAAAACGTAATTAATCCAACTACTTACCAGGGTAACTTCAAATTTACAATAAATTCCGTCTACTTACAAAGCAGGCGGTCGTTGATTTTAATTGTTAAAGCTTCGGCCATTCTCAACAATCTCCTGTAAACCACACGGATAGCACTGTCTGAGTCAATTACGTGTCCGGAAAAGTAGATGACGTCTTATCGAAGAAGCGGGTTGTTTTCTCTTGACTGATCTGGACACCTCTATAATACCCAGCATCCCCTGTACGATGACGTCGTTATCATCATCATTCTAATGTCCGTTTTTATGCCCTATCGATCTCGTAATAGCTAGGGATTAAATGATGTGATGAGATTACTAATATAGTGCTTTAGGGGAAGAACTAAGCAAATTCCGGTGAGTCAAGAGCGAAAAAAAAATGACGCTGGCGTAGGATAAGACACATGGTGAGAAAACCTGAGAATGATATAACTAGAAAGTCTTTGCACTGGAACCCACACAGACTAAAAAATTCATAGAAAGAGGCTCTAAAGAGTGAAGTTAAAAATGAGGAGATCTGGGGTAAGCTGCAAGCGATAGCAAAATATATTCGGACTGGGAGCATGTGGATAAAAAAGAAAAAAAACATTGCTGAAGTATCCCTGTTTGCAAACAACTGTGGCTACTTACATTTAACACATTGGCAATTTGCTGCCTCGAACAAGGTGAGAATGTTCTGGCGTTAGGAGAGGCTGCAAGAGCAGCTATGGCCGACATCATGTAGGCTTCTCCATTCTGGCTGGAAGGGTTGCACAGGGGGTTGTCCTCAGGGTCATGAATAGATCCCCAGTTGTGCCCAATCTCATGGGCAAGCACCAGCAGATACCTCTGAAAGGCATTTGAGTTGATTTCAGACACGACGAGTTGACGGAGCTGAGGATGACTAGGCCAAAGGTCAGGTCAGTTCAACTGGAGGCCGCGGGACAAAGTGATCTTTTTATGCTGGAGCTCGAGCCTCTGCGTCATGATGGTCCCTATTTTCAATATTCTGGCCCCTGAAAAAAAAACTTAGTTAAAAAGATCCCTCCTCTCACACACACATACACCCACCCAACCACACACACACACCCACCCACCAACACCAATCCACAGCCACCCACATACACCCCCACCCAACCGCACACACACACACACACACCCACCCACCCACACACCCATACACATCCACCCACCCATACATACACCCAACCCACACACACACACACACACACACCCATCCACCCACCCATACACACACACAAATTATGTTTGGTGAGCAGAGCGTTCACTTTACCACCTCTGTTGAAACATTTGTTTATAAATTTCATGTTATTTCAAATTTATTGTTATAAATGTTGCTCTCATTCAGCGTACAGCGATAATAATTACCGTACAGAGCACTCACAGGCGATCTCGGATGTGGCGAATTTCTGATGTGCAGAATAATTTGTTTATCACAACTTTCTGCTTGACCTCTTGTCCGATGAGAATAACCATTTCTTGGGTTCCTGGTGAATTCTTCTTATCAGGCATACTCTGTATTATTATTATTATTGTGTAGTAAAACAAGGCTTAAACCCATTGAACTCCTACAATGTTATAAGGTGGCACATGCACCCCCCTTCACCTTTTTTTTTAATTTTTGTTTTGTGACAGCGCTAATGAGTAGCAGAAAACATCATGGGAAGTCAAGGCAGCCGGTGTGACATGATGATATCACATATCGAGGCCCGATTTGTCTATAACAGTGGCTCTCAACCGTCCTAATGCCGCCACTCTTTCATACAGTCCCCCAAGGTTTTGGTGACCCTTTGGTGCAATTCTTTTTCGCTGCTACTCCATAACTTCTGTGAATATATGTTTGCTGATGGTCTTGTGTGACCCCTGTGACGGGTCGTTCGACAGATTTAGAAACACAGATTTAGAAACACTACGAGTCTAACATCATATGCCTGATGCGCCAGTGGTTTGAAAAAAGGTCCTTTACTTTTCTCAAAAGGGTTGACCAGGCCTTAAATGGGTACCAGAAAATGTCAGGGGAAATCAAGTCTGTGAGTGGGATTTTCATCTCATCTTCCTTGGAGTGTCGATCTAACTATAAACCAATGGGGTGAGTCTCGTATGCTATATACAGCTGAAAGCACCCCAACGAGTCGTTAACTGTTTTACTGATTACTTTGTTTTTCTGATAACTCTGTTTTACTAATTACTCTGTTTTACTGATTACTCTGTTTTACTGATTACTGTTTTACTGGTTACTTTGTTTTACTGATTAATCCGCTTTACTAATTACTCTATTTTACTTGATTACTCTGTTTTACTGATTACTCTGTTTTACTGATTACTCTGTTTTTACTGATTACTCTGTTTTACTAATTACTCTGTTTTACTAATTACTCTGTTTTACTGATTACTCTGTTTCACTGATTACTCTGTTTTACTGATTACTCTGTTTAATTGATTACTCTTACAGAGTCCGTGTGTCTCTCAATAAGCTTTCTATCGAGCTAATGGGTTCTCTCTCACCCATGAATCTCAGCGTCCAACATGTCTTTGTCTAATATTTTTCAGTTACAACCCTTGCCTGTCTGTCCTATTTCTGGTTAGTATCGACCTCCTGTGTCAGACGTGTCTCCGACTTTCTACTGTTTTGGCCTACTATGCATATTTCTTTGAGATACCTCAGGTGCGTGATTATATATATATATAATTTTTTTTATTACAACAGTCTCTATTAGTGTCATATGCGGGTAAAGGAATTGAAGCCGCAACGTTATTGTTCGTTTGTGAATTGATTAGTTCTACTTCTTGTTTGCTTTGATATATCTTTATGCTGTTTTAACGATAATGAGCTCCTTTTTGTCCCGACCGTACCGTAGATACTAATTGCCCCGTTTTATGAATACTTGGAACTAGTAAGGAATTCTGGCCGAGCTCCGCCCAGCTACACGCTAGCTGGCCTGTCATTGGTAATTGGTCAGGCTGGTCTACGATAGAATGGTTTAGAATGCATTCTCTTGTGAGACCTAGGTTCAGTGTGTGTGTAGGGGGGGGGGGAGGGGGTTAGGGAGTTAGGGTTAGAGCCAGTTGTACCAGTTATTTAGTTAGTCTTTCCTCTTGTGTCGAGTGCGGCACATAGGGCAGAGGTCATGACTCTCCATGCATGGCGGTTCGTTGCAATCCGTTGTAGGTCTTGGATGTTTGAGTGGCCCATGAGCGAGCCTTCCCTGATGATAGTTCTACGTAGGGTTTCCCTTGGTCTTCCACGAGATGTACCAGTTATGGTGACGTTAAAACCGTCCCCATCCTGTGATATAGAGAACGCGTTTTCGCCTGTAAGACCGTGGAGAGAATAGAACGTCGAACCAGCCTGACATCCCTGCTATTAAACGTACTCGTTTCAAAGGGTAACACGCATGAATGAAAGTCCAATGTCTGACTTTGTCACTCATAAGTGGGCGCTCAAAATGGACGCCTGCCATGGTCACTGTTGTGAGCCGCGGGAAATTTTTTTTTTCTTCTGCCAGACGGTGGCCGGTGCATTTTTGCTCTATTTGTATACTGAAAGAATAGTTTCGCCCCCCAGCTTCTGAGTTGAGTGCATGGCGTTAAACTGTGAGCTGCGGATTTCATTTATAATGTTTTTTCTACGTGGTGGTGTGAATTTTAGATTCAGAAAATGGCGTGGTGTTGATACTGACAACTAGCCTTTCACTTTAGACTGCAATCTTTTTTGCAGTTCAATAATGTATATATTTTAATGTTGGGGACTGTGGCTTAGGCATGTAGAACGCGTTTCGTGATGAAAGGGTGCCGGGTTCGATTCCAGCTGCGGATGATTTGTCTTGCGTTTGTTTCGACAGTGGTACCGAAAGGTGACAGTTGAGTGCAACGGCTAACTATTTATCATAAAATGTGCATATAAAAACTACAACAGCTCAAAAATGCTGGGGTTGGTTCTGCAACGCCCTGAAAAGGATACGCGGCTTACTATTTTAAAAATATACATTATAATAAGTTGTTCAATATCCTTTTCACAAAGTATGGGGTCTGTGTCAGAAACTAAAATGAGTCAACAGATCGTAGCGAATTGGAATGAATTGTTCTAGAAGTTTGGAAAGCTACCAACACACTTACAGCTACTGGTAGGACAAGGTTTTCTGAGAACATCGGCGTACTGAGTCCAACGTTTCTGGCGTCACTGACGGTTCCCGCGCAGATTCCATTGCCCCAGAGACGAGCATTTGGAGAACCTGTGGTGGCAGTCCCCATAGTTCCGGCGAAGTTTCTCTGCGTGGTCAAATGTGCCAGACAATAGTTGGTCAAGTTTTTTACCCTGAACAAGGAAAAGAGCGTATTTCCGATTGTCATTCTGTTGTTGGGCATGTTATAGTGATTGCTGATATTGGTGTACTCGGTGTGTACAATTAACCCAGCAATAACGATTCCCAGGTTTGTGAAACTATCAAATATCGTGTCTCTGTATATTCGATCTACCGACTGGTAGAGATAGACAAGAATCGATATCATCCGGAGGATATTGCTTCGTCCCATACCTCTGTAGGTTTCAAAATCTGCAATGACAAGCATTTCACACGTATCGTACACGGGAGTGTCACGTTTTGTATTTGATCTCCTCCAACGATCTTCATATTCCTTGTACTGAATTTTAAACTGATTATCTATGGACAAGTATGTTTCTGAATTAAAATTGTCCCAATATATACTGTTTGTTAAAGGATGACCAACGTGGCTGTCGCTGTTTGTAATATTTCTTGTATATGGGTTTGATTTTGTTAAAGTATTATTCTTGATGTGGCTTCTTTGTTTAACTGCCAGCGAATCTGACAACGGGTGTTGTTTATACTGCACTTCCTCACAGAAAGGCTGTAAGGTGGCATTCTCATGGCTGTAGCCATTGAAGATTGAACTATTAAAATCTCGCTGTTTAAAGATGAGCATTAAAGTGGCAGGCGAGTCTGGTACGTGATGAGTGAGTGGCTCAATGGAATACACATCGTCTGGGCTGTGAATCTGAGCTATCCACACGTCATCCGTATGTACAGCATCCACACTGTGCTGTGGGTTGCCGTTAAGATAGCCAGTATAGAATATTTGCTGATCGACGTGGACCGGGGTTATTCTTCCGTCACCGTCCACCATGTGGGCCTGGAAATCTTTCCGTAAAACTGGTGACCCGGGCACGAGATGCAGAACAAAATATTTTCTCAGCGCGGAGAAAGTCACTATTTTCATATTTACTTGTCCAGAAACGACATTTCTTTTTACAACCACGGTAAAATTATCTGGTGCCAGCTCATCGAATTCCTTGAATTTTGAGTGCAGGTTAGAATCTGCCAATGTTAAAACTGACTGGATCCACAGACACGAACAGACCAACCTGGCATACATTTTGGCTAAGCTTTTGTAATTTTGAAGAAGTATGAAGACGCCTTCGCCTTCTTGTCACACAAGATACCGTAGTACTAGTACTTGATACTCGTGTTTCATATTTGTATGATATCTAAATAACGCAAATGATAATCTAATCGGTCTAATGTAGTCTTACATTTGAGGCACAAGTTTCTAAATAAAAAATGCAAAGAATATTTTTACAGAAGCTAACAAACTGCTTATTTACAGAGATATCTAACAAAATTAATATGAAATTGTAAATATGTTTCATTGTGGGATATTTGTTATGCACTGGACTTCCGGTGTAAACAGCCACAATGGCGGCACGCTTTTTCGTCCGTTGAGGCGAATGGCGCAAATTAACTATTTTCGCTCACGTATAATGTGAAAGTTTCATCGGAATGGGGTCTGAACCGTGCAATGGAGTACATGCACGTGAGTTCAGACTTCCCTCAGGGTGTATTCAACGTCCGATGGCGACTATCTACCAATTCAAAACAACCCGTAGACGGACAAGGAGAACGCGAACAGGCAAGCACGGTGGCGCCTGCAGGAAGCGACTGAAATGTGAGAGACTCAGCTTAAAGTATGTTCGCGTTCTCTACTGGAACTGCGCCTCGTTCAGTCAACGCCGACCCATTTTCGAGAAGCTCCTCTACAGCAACGACATTGTTGTCCTACAGGAAACACACCTCGGTGACGAGATGGTTAAAATTGCGGGCTTCCAATCCTTCTACAATAGACGGCACCTCGGACAGCTCATTCTTGTTCGTGACCACATACCGGTGTCTGAGGTGGACATGTCTAAGTGGAATTATGACGACCTACAAGTACACGCAGTCAGAGTGATGGGCCCGGCCCAGTTTGTGATTGTCAATGTGTACGCCTGCAATGGAAAGGTGGATACAGCGAAATGGCAGAGTTTGCTCCAGACTGAGGAAAAGAAAGTCCTTTACTGCGGAGATTTCAACGCCAGAGGAAACCAGTGGGGCAATGTAATCACCAATAAACAGGGGGAAGACCTGGAGGATGCTCTAGTGTCTGCCGATCTAGTATGCTTGAACGACGGAAAGGTTACCCGAATAGCAACCCGACAAGGGGATTCTGACAGCGTAATTGACCTGGCCCTAGTGTCTCCCTCCATTGCACCAGGATGCAGGTGGAGCACACTGGGATACCATGACAGTGATCACTTTCCGTGCGTCGTCCTGGTGGAGAAGAGCAACAACAAAGGTCATGTAATCAATGTGCCTGCTTTTATATATGACCGTACAGGGCAAGATGCCATTAGCAAAATCAGACGACGTAATACAAGAGCAGATCGCAGACGGCGGGAGAGATGGGCCCAGCCACCATGGTGGAATGAAGTAGTCAACATAGCGTGGCTAGAAAAAAGGAACGCTGTCAAGGCATGGCAAAAGGCAAGGAAAATTGATCCGTCACTTTCTGAACGCCTGATCAGTCTGAAAGATGAGGTCAACAAGCGGACAGTGGCTTTCAAGTTAATTGCGAAAGAAGCCAAGACAGCGAAATGGAACGAATTCTGCAAGAGCGTTTGCTCCGAGGGATCTCTTGTGACATTCTGGCGCCTTCAACGGAGCATGCACGGCGCCGCACGACCAAGGGGTATCCCTGATTTTCAGGGTACAGACCTGATATGGCAGAGAACTGATGCTGATAAAGGAAAAACCCTCCTTGCGCGCTACTTGGAGCAAACTGACCAAAAAGACGAAGCTGCAAGAATAGGGGTTAAGATGAAACTGTCGATGCTGTGCGAGAACACTGAGCTAGGCACTGATTTCACAATCACTGCAGACACCTTAAGAACTTGCCTCAAGAAATCGCGCAGCACTGCTCCAGGTCCTGACGGCATCCGATACAATGACATGCTGATGATGTCGAATGCTGATTTGAAAAGCGTGGCAAAGGAATTCAATATCAGCATCCAGAGTGGCCAGATACAAAAGGAATGGCTCCATAGTTATTTGTTTCCACTACCAAAGCCTAATAAAGACCATTCAAAGATCTGCGGCTACAGAATCATCTCGATGCAGAATACTGTTGGCAAACTTTTGGAAAAAATTGTCGCACAAAGATTGACCACCTACTTGGAACTACATGATAAGTTCCCATCAACACTTGGAGGGTACAGATTGAAGAAAGAGACATGGTCCAATGCTGCTGTTTTCGCCTACGATGTGTACGAGGGATTTCAGATTAAAGAAGAGACATGTGCGGCAGTGTTGGACTTAGAAGATGCCTACAATAAAGTACCTTATGATTATTTAATGCAATTACTGCTTAAACTAGAAGTCAATCCTATTCTGATCCGCTGGATTGCTGCGGTCCTGTTCCAGAGAAAGATTGTACTAAGATGTGGTAGCTGGTCCTCAGAACCGCAAACGATATGTCCAGGCTTGCCACAGGGATCACCGCTATCACCAGTCTTATTCAATGTTTATACGGTGATGATCACTGAGCAGCAGTTGAATGGAAAGGGAAGGACTTTGTCATTTGCTGATGACATTTTGATTTATCGACGAGGGCGTGATAGACAGGAGATCGCCAGCACAATGCACAAAGAACTCGATCGAATTGCCGCCTGGTGTGATGGTTCCAATGCCTATGTCAATCCCTCGAAGGCATCAGTGTCATGGTTCTCTTTGAACAATCACATTGTCAAGTCGGACTTACCAGAAGTGAAAATGCGTGATAATGTATTGATCAGAACCAACGTTATGACGTTTCTCGGGGTGAGGTTCGATCGCAGCTTGTCATTCAGGGAACACGTTGACCATGCGATAACAAAAGCACGCAAAGGTCTATCTGCAATGAGGATTATGGCTGCTTGCAATATCGAGCAAAGACTGCTGGTGCTTCTATTCTATGGTCTGGTCCTTTCCCCCATTGAATACGCTCTGGCCATCCTCACTGTCAGTGCTACCCAGATTGAACGACTCGAGAAGGTGCAAAATGAAGCCATGCGTATTATTTTGGGATGTACAAGAGACACATCTTGTGGAGCAATGAGGTATCTACTTGACTTTCCAACAATGAACCAAAGGATCAGGATGTGGAGGGCTCGGGCATACCTCAAAATATGTGCTGATAAGAAACACCCACTGCATCAAGCGCTTTTCAGTGAAAAGGGCGACAGACTGAAGAGGGGAAAATCGTGGCTAGGTCGGGCAGAAGATGTTATTAGGCAAATATGCAGCCTAACCGACATCATACCTGGTGCAGAATGGATACCTGTGCCTCAGGCGTTTATTTGTACATTTTCCTGTATTGTCACACTCAACAGGCGATGTAGAGAAGATAATCCTGTTGCTGTTAATGCAGAGGTCAACGCTCTCATCGGTGAAAATTCAGACGAAGCAGATGCACTAATCTATACAGACGGATCAGTTATACGCCAAAGAAGAAGCGCATGGGCATTTACAGCACGCTCAGCGGGCAGAACAGTCAAAGAAGCCAACGGCGCCTTCTCCATGACAACCAGCAGCATGACGATGGAGGTGATGGCAGTGACGCAAGCGTTTGCCTGGCTTGAAACACAAAAATACACCCGCATATGTATACTCAGTGATTCAATGAGTATGATCCGGAGGGTTCAGGCAGGTTCAGTGCGAAGACAATGGCTTGAATCAATTCAGAAGTCCACTGTGCGAGTAGTCACCTTTATTTTTGTTCCGGGACACGCAGGCGTCGATGGAAATGAAAGAGCTGACAGGTTGGCTGGATCCGCTATCACTACCGACGGTCGGCCTATGGATCATGCTGATATTATCAATGCCCTCAGAGAAATGGGAAGGATAGAGGACTTTGGTGGCAGTGAATCCACATCACTCGCCAGAATGGCAGACTTGGGAATTAAGATCGGCACAGCAAAAAACGAGACGCACACCGGACACGTCAGAAGACTTGTTAATCAACATAGAACTGGTACTATTAGCCATCGGACGTTGGGATTCATACTGAGGGGAGGATCTGAGCACCTATGGACATGTCCGGAGTGCAATGATGATAACCCAACTAACTAACTAACTAACTAACTAACTTGTTATGCACTATAGTGCGCACACAAGTTTCATATTATTTGTGACATTTGATGCGCATGTTAAAGGATTTATGCTCGTCAGTAGAATTCCTGTAGAAAAACTGCATATTCATTCCAACATTAAGCTACCAGTGCCAAACATGGACACTATCTAAAGCCCATATACGTAAAATCACCACCTGCTAGATGAGGTGCCTGAGAAAAGCAGCCAACCTAACCATCTGAGATCGAGTGAATAATGAAACTATCAGGCAAATTGTGGAAACGACACCTTGTTCTAGATTCATCGAGAAACAACTGATTAAGTGGTTTGGCCATCTAGTTAGAATGCGGCAAGATCAAATACCATCACAAGTACTACATCTCAGAAGATCAGCTGCAAGAGCAAGAGGACGGCAGCGGAAAACATGGATCGACAACATTAAAGACACTCTACGCCTTTACGGCATGACAATAACCAGTGGCAGCCAACGTGCACTGGATCGCAAATTATTCCTGCCCAGGACACTTAACGCCAGAAGTGGTTTATGATAAAGATAATGATGATGATGATGATGAGAAGTAGAATTCCTAGTCCGCAACATATAGAGCTGAATGATACTTGACTGAAGCATGTTTAAGAATGTAAATATCAAAGAGGTATATTGTCACAGGATAAGAGAATAGATCGCGAAATCTAAACACAATGATATCAACTGATGCCGCAATTAGGACATCCCAAGTATAAATACCTTACCAACAGTTCAGTTGATATCACGCTAAACAACAACAGCCTTGAAAAAGTCAACAGTTTCACTTATCTAGGGAGCAAGATGTCATCTACAGGAGATACTGCACCAGAAATATCATTTAGAATAGCACTGGCATCTAGTGCCTTCAATAAACTGTCTAACATCTGGAAATCAAAGACACTTAGCAAACACACAAAACTCAAGATCTTCAATTCTTGTGTGATTCCAGTACTAACCTATGGATGCGAGAGTTGGAAATCAACGAAAACTCTAGACACAAAATTAGACAGTTTTGAAAATAAATGCCTTAGAAGAATACTAAATTTCAAATGGTCAGATTTCCGAACCAATGCACAAATAAGGCAAGAATCCAGGCAAGAGTATGTGTCTAATTTTATACGAAAACGCCGCTGGAACTATGTCGGCCACGTCCTTAGAATGGATAAATCAAGACTTCCTTACCAAGCCCTCATTTGGACACCACAGGGGAAAAGATCTCGTGGAAGACCAAGGGAAACCCTACGTAGAACTATCATCAGGGAAGGCTCGCTCATGGGCCACTCAAACATCCAAGACCTACAACGGATTGCAACGGACCGCCGTACATGGAGAGTCACGACCTCTGCCCTATGTGCCGCACTCGACACAAGAGGAAAGACTAACTAAGAATAAATGTGACCACCAGAAACAAGATTTTAAACTGCATTTTCATACCAAAACTTTGGTTTCAGTGCTAAAATTGGACATTATCAAAGGTTAGCCTTCGTAAACTGTACACATGTGAAATGGTGTACCTGCGGACAACCGCCAACTTAACCATCCGAGACAAAAGGAGACTTACTATCAGACAGACTGTTGTAACATTGAAAAACAGAACATCAATTGGTTTGGTCATCTTGCCACATCAACTACAAGAGAAGATGTTTTAATGATATGACAGAGCTTCTACATCGACACGAAATGACAAAAGCTATTGCTACCCAACAAGCAATACATTCCAGTCTGTTCGTCCCCACGCTTTATGGTGAGCAAAGTCAGAGTAGCTGCAGACAAGAAGCATTACATTCCAGTCTGTTCCGCCTCTCCCCCCCCCCCCCCCCCGCAAGCTTTATGGTAAGCAAAGTCATAACTAAGAGTAGCTGCAGACAAGAAGCACCTCCTGCATGAAACCCTAGGTAGAGCTAAGGGTCACAAACTGAAAAGAGGAACGTCGTCTTGGGTGGCACAAACTGAAGACACAATAAGACATGTGTGCATGAATTTGATTTTCTTGTATTTTTTGTCAGGGGAAATAAAGGGGGGAGGGGTGGAGGAGGGTTTGGGGGGCGATACTTTAAAAATACTGAGGCACGCAAATTATTCTTATGCAATTAATTCTTTAAAACATGACAACACACACTTATATCAGCTGACGCCGCCTGTTACTAAATTATTATTATTATTTTTTACGGCAACAAAAAAAAAAAAAAAAAAAACACTGCTAGTTAGTTACTGCTTGTATTTGATTTTTCATTGTAGGCACCTAATAGAAAAAGGGGAAAAAAAAGGGGGGGGGGGGTGGTAGAATCTTTTAGACTGAGGATTAGGGGCCACATAGTTAGTGCTGTCACCAAGGTCTGACTAGATTTAAGGTCTTATTTTTGTTTCCGAGAAAACAAAATTCACAACCTCCCGCATGAGAGTTCAGAGGTCTTATCAACCATTCGCGCAGGCGTTTTTTTTTTTCCGGGTGGGGGTGGGGTGGCGGGGAGGTGGCGGTGGTGGCGGGGGAATAGACTTTCATCTTGTGATGGTGTATGCCCCTCTACCTACTATCATGGATAACTTAATGAATCAAGAAATGACATCACTGCATTTGGGATGTTTTCATAAACGCTCCGTCCCCTTTCTCAGTAGCCAACGACGTGTTCCCGTCCAGGTGGTGCCAGATGCATCCTGATTAGAAATTCGCCTGTTTCCCCATGAGGGTAGAAAATCGTGCAGGCCCCCTTCTCACTTGCAGCCGAGTCCTTCTCTCCAGGTGTGGATGTTTTGGTGTGTTTTGTTGCCTTGTTTACATGATCACATAGACACTTCACTACTCCCGATGTAGCGTAAATTAGCTCATCGCCCAGACGGACGGCAGCATCGAACCTGTCAACCTGCTCAACACCACGATGACCGAATATTCGGGGCAAAAAAATCCACAATGTTGTTCTTATTTGAATTACCGAGCGATGCCAGTAACCCGGGATGCAGGACACCTGTTTCTATTTTCTGAATCATGCTCTGCGTGCCAGCCAGTTGTAACTACAACATGTCGATGAAAGCTCAAGTTTGTGTCACCCTGTTGCGCTTCGAAAACAAATAAACACACAAACTTTAGCAAAGAATTTCACAGTGAGGAAAACACATACGCCCACACACATACACACAAACATACGTGAACGCAAAGAAGCGAACATTTTGACCACAATAGCAGTAGTAGTACTTTTACCCCACCAGGACATCACACAAGCGATTAACACCCGATGACACAAAGTGCCACCATGTGGATGAGGATCATCCGTGGAGAGGTCCCAGAAACCGCGTTCAGCCATTAGGTCATTTTGCGGCCCCTGGCAATAGCCAGGGTAGGGCTTCAAAATAAGAAAAATTGCATCCCGCAGGGGGATGACTAACGTAACTACTGACCACAATATCGTGGACAGAAACAGACGAGAATACTTAGAAACCGAAATGTTACAGTTACAAATAAGTAACCAGTGTTTTTCAATTTACTTTTGTTATTTACTGAAAAATGTGGATGACTTTTTTATAATGATTTTTTTTTTTCAACTGAAAAGGTTTTACTTCCTTGAGTGCTAGAGCGGCTATGTGTTGTACGATTATATTAAAGCTTCTATGCTGTGTTGGCGAAAGAGTGTGTGTCATGTATTTCGAACAGGCGTTGTTGTGTAAAGAGACTTGCTCTGTGTAGAGTGGGTGACTGTTGTGATTGGTCAGGTTACATGCGCTTGCTGAGGTTGTAGTGTTGGGTTTGATGTTTCAAGTAATATTTGTTTCAGTAAAAGATACGAGGTATTCTTTAAGAAGCTGTAGAGCATTAGTTGAGGATGCTTCTTGTTGTTTCGGTGAGAGATGTAATCTATCTTGGCAACAGGCTTTGTTGTCATGTCGGTAATTTTGAGGCTGTCAACCAACAAAAAAGTTATAACTGTTCAGCTTTACAAGGACATTATCTTCAGAGATACACTGGATGTTATGGCTTAAGAGCCTTCATTAGCCCATGCACACATAAATAAAAAGCCACTGCTACAGGTTTGGTGAAATTTTCTGAAGACTTCAGTAGAAAATGCCTGAAATCAAATAAAGTATCAACATATCAGTTCAGCTGGTAAAGATATACCCATAGACATTTACTAAATATGATATAACGCTAATGTTATGTTAGCACCGTTTAGTCTCTTTAGACAATAATGGTATAGTATGGGATGCAGAGACATGGGAGTCACAGCCTGTGGCGATGGCGAGTGTGACAAGCAAGACCGCCCGTGTCTTCCACAACAAGAGCATGGCATTTCAGGACCAGGATGGCTATACAATGTAGTTAGTGTGTGTCTTTTCAGACGCTTAACTCTCAACCTTTCTGCAATATTATTCTCCCGTATTCCTATTTCTTTCCTGATTTTCCCCTCCACTGATCAAGGCATATGGTATTTTGTTCCTACGAATCTGTCCCCCAATGCCTGTATTATGCATGTCCCGCTTGCTATATCACAGTAGATGCCGACTTGGACATCTATCCAATATACCTTTTCTGATATAACTCTAATACACCTCTTAATATGACTCGCTGTCTTAATGTGACACAGTCTGCTGTCGTGTCTAGTGTATAATAGTAATACTAATGCTTGTATGCAGGAGACACGACAGCCGATGACTATAAGTCATTTTTAACAAAGGAATTCTACAGGTCTGTCTGCCTGTCTGTCTGTCTATCTGTCCGTCTGTCTCTGTCTGACTGTCTGTCTGCCTGTCTGTCTGTCTGCCTGTCTGTCTGACTGCCTGCCTGCCTGCATGTCTGTCTGTCTGCCTGCCTGTCTGACTGCTTGTCTGCCTGTCTGTCTGCCCGTCTGTCTATCTGTCTGCCTGTCTGTCTGTCTGTCTGTCTGTCTGTCTGTCTGTCTGTCTATCTGTCTGTCTATCTGTCCGTCTGTCTCTGTCTGACTGTCTGTCTGTCTGCCTGTCTGTCTGCCTGTCTGTCTGCCTGCCTGTCTGCCTGTCTGTCTGTCTGTCTGCCTGTCTGACTGCTTGTCTGCTTGTCTGTCTGCCCGTCTGTCTATCTGTCTGCCTGTCTGTCAATCTGTCTGTCTGTCTGTCTTCCTGCCTGTCTTCCTGACTGCTTGCGCGCCTGGCTTTATATATATATATATATATATATATATATATATATATATATATATATATATATGTGTGTGTGTGTGTGTGTGTGTGTATACACACACATATATATACACACATATAGGGTGGCCACAACATGAGGAACTGTATTAAAGGGTTGCCACAACATGAGGAACTGTATTAAAAGGAACCACTGTACTATTGTAAAGTGAGGTATCGTACTTGCGAAACAGCCGGTCATGCAGTTGGCGATGTTTCCAGCGATGAGACAGGCCACAGAGACCTTGGAGATCCATGCCTTCCTATTGGGCACCAGGGTAAACATGATGCCTATCGTGATGGCCACCGACAGGAAGCTAGAGAAGCCACACAAACAGTACGTGACGATAGCTTCGGATCGATCCTGAAATAAGTGGAAACAGTAAGTGGTGATAGCTTCGGATCGATCCTAAAATAAGCGGAAACAGTAAGTGATGATAGCATCGAATTGATCCTGAAATAAGTGGGAAAAGGGTGTTTTTTTTAATATCCTACCTCAAACAGGGGAAATCCTCAGGTCACCGGACAGTCTAATATTTCAGGAGGTAGATAGGCTGCATGCAGTCGTGGGACTTAGGTGGGTTGGGCTTAGAGCCAGTTCTAGATGTTTTGGGATCGTTATAAACTTCAGAAAGCCGTTCAACTCTGTTTTCACACCTTCTAACATGTTAGACTGTCCCGTGACGTCATCTGGGGGGTAGGATATTAATAAAGGACCAGAAACAGTACATGATGATAGCTTCGGATCGATCCTGAAATAAGTGAATACAGTAAGTGATGCGAGCTTCGGATCGATCCTGAAATAAGTGGAAACGGTACGGAAACATTAGCTTAATTATTCGTGTTGCATTTATTGATGTATAGTTGTTTGTTGAAGTGAGTGTTAAAAGTAACATGCATATGTAATGTCTTTATGCAGATTGGGCATATAAGGCTAGACATAGTCTATAGACCAATCGGCACTTGGTGGGTGAGGTGTCAACGTCACACCAAATTGTCTGTTTAACTGACTGGTAATTTGTATGAATGATTGGTAGTTTATATGAATGATTGGTAGTTTGTATGACTGACTGGTAGTTTGTATGACTGATTGGTTGAATTCTTCACTGATTGATCTCATACTGAGTACATTAATAGAGTATGGTTGTATTTGTGGGTTTTTTTTAAATATCAAAGTAAGCATAATCTATTCTGCTTTTGTCACTGCGGTCTACTATAGGCAAATAGGTTCTCGACGATTGTTTCTTCTAACCGTTCTCAAATTTTCTCTCTCTATCTCTCTCTCTCTCTCACTTTGATTCTCTCTGACTTTTTCTCTGACTCTCTCTATCTATCTCTCTCTGACTGTGTCTTTCTCTGTCTCTCTCTGTCTCTCACTCTGACTCTCTGTGTGACTGTGTCTCTCTATGTCTCTCTTTCTGTCACTTTCTGTCTCTCTCTGTCTCTGTTTCAATTCTCTCTCTGTCACTCTCTGTCCCTATCTGTCTCTTTCTGTCTGTTTCTGTCTGTCTCTCTCCCTGTCGCTCTCTGACTCTCTCTCTCTCTCTCTCTCTCTCTCTCTCTCTCTCTCTGCTTCTCTCTGTATCTTTCCCTGTCTTTTTTTCTGAATCCCTCTCTGTCTCTCCCTCTTTCTTTCTGTCTGTCTCTCTCTCTCTTTCTCTCTTTCTGTCTGTCTCTCTCTCTCTCTGCTGGAGTATTTCTCATTTGGATTCTTGGCTCTCAAATAGCAGACTCACTGTTCTCCAACAAGCATGTCGTTGAAGGCTCTTAAATAGCAGACTCACTGTTCTCCAACAAGCATGTCGTTGAAGGCTCTCAAATAGCAGACTCACTGTTCTCCAACAAGCATGTCGTTGAAGGCGACTAATGAGGTGTATTTTTTTTCGACGCCTGAGTGCATCTGCCTGACAGGCAAAGGACCAACAGTCTGCACACAAATAAACAAGATCTGTCAAGATGATGTCCACGCAAAACTAGAGTCTAAGAAACAAGACCAGTCCAGAAGAGGACGAACAACAAAGACTCTCCCGATGTTTTAACTCAGTGTGATATCCTGTATATGGAAGAAAGCGAATCAATCAGACGACACCTAGACATCAGTTGGGTCTGTCTCCTGTGATCACAGAGTTTCACGGGCACTTGATGGCGAGCAATCTTAAGCCATTAGAGAATAGCGCATATAACTTAAGTCACAATTATAACCAAAAGCTCCCCCTTGATGACACTGGTTGAAGGTGACGATTTTATTTTTTTAAACGGATCGGACACAATAGAGAGCGTTCCCCTAGGGTCGCCGTTCGAAGGAGAGCTGAAATCGCGATTGTGCTGTAAACAGTATCAACGCTCAGGTGCAAAATAAAAGTACAACAATAACGAACAAATATATTTAGGTTAAAGTTGAGAGAATCGACTTCAATGCACCGGGTTTTTATTTCATATGGCTTGGTCTCTCTTTGCAGAACTGTTAGCCGCCTGCCGAGAGCATCGCACAGAGCACGAGCTTTGAAGCTCCGGTGACGATCGCCCAGAATATCTGAAAATACTGCACTTGTGAACTGAAGGGGGCAGCCATGGAGAGAACCCATGACCTTTAGTGCGCGAAACAAACGGCTGGAGCTATTAGGGTAATAAGAATAAGCAGTAATATATTATGGCAGTAAGGAAAAAGTAACACTGACTGATAACAACACCGAATGACGGTTAAGGAAAATAACTATCTGTACAGAAATATGGCTAGGCCGTACTTACTGTAATAAATCCACTTTTGAGTGTGTCGTTCCACAGACCCAAGACAATGTCGTCGCCGTCGTTAAAGACGGGTCCTGTTCCGTTGGTCACCAGCATGTAGTGTGTGTACTTGGCTTTGTTGATTTTCAGATCGGTTAACTGTCAAACATGATCACGCAAGAGATGAGTGGATTGTAAGGAGATTGAATGGATTCTAAAGAGATGTGTGGGTTGTGATCAGATGATTGGATTGTGATCAGATGAGTGGATTGTAAAGAGATTGAATGGATTGTAAAGAGATGAGTGGATTGTGAGGAGATGGACTGTAAAGAAATGAGTGGATTGTAAAGAGATGAGTGAATTGTAAAGAGATTAGGTGGATTATAAAGATATAAGTGGATTGTGATAAGCTGAGGGGACTGTAAAGAGATTGAGTGGATTGTAAAGAGATGAGTGGGTTGTAAAGAGATTGAGTGGACTGTAAAGAGATTGAGTGGGTTGCAAAGAGATTGAGTGGATTGTAAAGAGATTGGGTGGATTGTAAACATATTGAGTGGATTGTAAAGAGATGAATGGATTGTAAAGAGATGAATGGATTGTAAAGAGAGGAGTGAATTGTAAAGAGATGAGGGGATTGTAAAGATTTTAATGGATTGTAAAGAGATTATGGATTGCAAAGCGACAGTGAGAAATGAACTGATAATTAAGTTCCATCTCTTTCATAGGACGTCAAGATGGGTAAAGAAATCAGAGAACTGTATGGGCAACCACTAACAACAACAGTTATCAGACCAGACAAAGAAAATGGCGCTATGTTGGCCAATCCTGAGAAGAATCAACGTCAGCTAACTTATTTTGTGTATTCGTGTGGTTTTGTTTGATTTATGTTTGTGCTGATGAAGGCTCTGTAGCCGCAACTTTCACTCTTCGTTCTTGTTTGTTATTTTGTGAAACTCGCTTGCTTACTTGTTGTTCTGTTGTATATCTTTCAAATCCGGAGAAGAAACGAGCAGAGAATTACCAAACAGGCAGTTAAATGGGAAATTAAGGGACGGGGGCGGCGAGGACGTCTGAAAAAAACCCTAAAACGAACGTTCATGAGAGAGGCTAAAGGCTGCTGGACTGAATTCCACCCATGACATTGAAAGGATTGTACATGATAGTGCAGAACAGACGAATAGACTGCGAGCCATATATGACACACACTAGCACAACAGGACCATGATGATGATGATTTTAGTAGCCAATTTCATGTTGCGTAGTTTGCCATCCCTCCATGGCGGTCGGCGCTTCATACCATTATCAAAATCATAGCAAGGCTGTCTGCTGCCGAATCGCTTACGGATTCAGCATAGTTGGTATTTCGGAATTACTAAACATGTTCGCAAAAGCTTTAATCACAGGCCTAGTTAAAAATCAAATGTAAGAACCCTCGGTCCTTAGCCGCAGAGGTCACAGCAGCCAAGTGTCACCGTTATTTTTACCAAAATTATAACTTGACTGGAGATTAAACGGGGTATTTCTGATCTACCTGGTTGGTCTGCCGTCCAGACAGATTTGGTTTAATCTCAGACTGGTCTTTCGATCGAAAACAGTTTTCATACCTTTGGTCTATAGGGCATAGAGTGTTAGATCAATGTTTGTGTAGACTAGAACTTTTCAACTGGCGGCCCGGGGGCCGAATGCGGTTCTTCGAAACCTAGGAAATGGCCCGCGGATCATTCCTCTTTTTTTATTAATGATCTTTCTTGGCTGGGGCTGGGGACTCTGGCTCGTGGGGATCCACACTGTCAACATTGTGACCCCAGTGTAAACTGCATTGGTAAGCCTAGCTGCGGACCTATCAGCGATCGTTGTATGATGTGTCAACATCACACCGGCCGCATTTACTTCCCATGACATTATCTGGTAGTCGTTTTAGGCTGGGTGGACCTAGAAGCTAAGGGAGAAATAATAATTACAATTATAGTCTATAGTAAATGCAACAGCTTGTTATAGTAGAGAATACAACCAATCAAGAAATCAGAAATCGTCTCCACAATCCACAATGGAGGTTGACTGTAGTTAGCGTCTTTTGGATATTTTCTCCACGTCATGCTGGTGGGGTGGGAAAGGAGCAGGCAGATAGAGTGGCCGGTTCTGCACCGCTTGGTGGTGAATTGATGTTTGACAAGCTAAAAGTTGTGAAGGTCCTCTGAGAGAGCGGGAACAGTGCCGAGGCACAGACAGATCATTACAGTTTGAGGAGAATGGCACTGCAAGGAGTTGCCAGGGGATGTGGCCGGCGCTCAACACTCAGGGTAGGGCGAGACGGATGTCATTCCAGACAGTTACTGGTACTATCAGAATTAGAACTCATCGCTCCTGCTGAAGATGGAGACAGGGCGCTTATGGGAGTGTCCCGAAGGCTGTCGCTTCTTAATTCAACATTCAACACTGTTTAAAAAAATCTTTCAAACTACCCCGTTTCATTTTGGTTCTAGATTCTCTCAGTAGTCGTTTGTGACAAGAATAGTTTGCTCGTTCATAAACAAATTTGCTCCTGATCTGCCTAGAATTCCAAACATAGAAACCACATACATTTCTGCAACAATATATAGGGACAATACAAATAAACACTAAGCAATTAGGTTCCACTGTCAAATGTGTTTGGTTACCTTGAAGAATGCGATAATGTTATTGACACCAATTCTGTAGCCAAGCAACATGGCCACGTTGCGGCAGTCGTCTGGTTCGATTCCCATCATCAAGGCCACTGGGTAGAGGATGTAGGAGGAGATCAGCTGAAAATAAATGTTGCTCTGTTGATATGACTGTCCATTGTAATACTACCCGCTGCTCTGTTGATTAGACTGTGCATTGTACATACTACACGCTGCTCTGTTGATAAGACTGTCTATTGTACATACTACACGCTGCTCTGTTGATTAGACTGTCTATTGTACATACTACACGCTGCTCTCTTGGGTAGATTGTCTATTGTACATACTACATGCTCCTCTTTTGAGTAGATTGTCTATTGTACATACTACACGCTGATCTGTTGAGTAGTTTGTCTATTGTACACACTATACTCTACTCTGTTGAGTATATTTTCTATTGTTCATAAAACACGCTACTCTGTTGAGTAGATTGTCCATTGTACATACTACACGTTGATCTGTTGATTAGACTGTCTATTGTACATACTACACGCTGATCTGTTGATTAGACTGTCTATTGTACATACTACAAGCTGCTCTGTTGATTAGACTGTCTATTGTACATACTACAAGCTGTTCTGTTGATTAGATTGTCTATTGTACATACTACAAGCTGCTCTGTTGATTAGATTGTCTATTGTACATACTACACGCTGATCTGTTGATTAGACTGTCTATTGTACATACTACAAGCTGCTCTGTTGATTAGACTGTCTATTGTACATACTACAAGCTGCTCTGTTGATTAGATTGTCTATTGTACATACTACAAGCTGCTCTGTTGATTAGACTGTCTATTGTACATACTACAAGCTGCTCTGTTGATTAGACTGTCTATTGTACATACTACACGCTGCTCTGTTGATTAGACTGTCTATTGTACATACTACACGCTGCTCTGTTGGTTAGACTGTCTATTGTACATACTACACGCTGCTCTGTTGATTAGACTGTCTATTGTATATACTACACGCTGATCTGTTGATTAGATTGTCTATTGTACATACTACACGCTGATCTGTTGATTAGACTGTCTATTGTACATACTACACGCTGATCTGTTGATTAGACTGTCTATTGTACATACTACACGCTGATCTGTTGATTAGATTGTCTATTGTACATACTACAAGCTGCTCTGTTGATTAGACTGTCTATTGTACATACTACATGCTGCTCTGTTGAGTAGACTGTCTATTGTACACACTACACGCTGCTCTGTTGAGTAGATTGTCTATTGTACACACTACAAGCTGCTCTGTTGAGTAGATTGTCTATTGTACACACTACATGCTGCTCTGTTGAGAAGACTGTCTATTGTACACACTACACGCTGCTCTGTTGAGTAGACTGTCTATTGTACACACTACAAGCTGCTCTGTTGAGTAGATTGTCTATTGTACACACTACATGCTGCTCTGTTGATTAGACTGTCTATTGTACACACTACATGCTGCTCTGTTGAGTAGATTGTCTATTGTACATACTACACGCTGCTCTGTTGATTAGACTGTCTATTGTACATACTACACGCTGCTCTGTTGATTAGACTGTCTATTGTACATACTACAAGCTGCTCTGTTGATTAGACCTCCAGTGTACATACTACATGCTGCTCTGTTGATTAGACTGTCTATTGTACATACTACATGCTGCTCTGTTGAGTAGACTGTCTATTGTACATACTACACGCTGCTCTGTTGATTAGATTGTCTATTGTACATACTACATGCTGCTCTGTTGAGTAGATTGTCTATTGTACATACTACACGCTGCTCTGTTGAGTAGATTGTCTATTGTACATACTACACGCTGCTCTGTTGATTAGATTGTCTATTGTACATACTACATGTTGCTCTGTTGAGTAGATTGTCTATTGTACATACTACATGCTGCTCTGTTGAGTAGATTGTCTATTGTAATTACTACATGCTGCTCTGTTGATTAGATTGTCTATTGTACATACTACATGCTGCTCTGTTGAGTAGATTGTCTATTGTACATACTACATGCTGCTCTGTTGATTAGATTGTCTATTGTACATACTACATGCTGCTCTGTTGAGTAGATTGTCTATTGTACATACTACACGCTGCTCTGTTGAGTAGATTGTCTATTGTACATACTACACGCTGCTCTGTTGATTAGATTGTCTATTGTACATACTACATGCTGCTCTGTTGAGTAGATTGTCTATTGTACATACTACATGCTGCTCTGTTGAGTAGATTGTCTATTGTACATACTACACGCTGCTCTGTTGAGTAGATTGTCTATTGTACATACTACACGCTGCTCTGTTGATTAGACTGTCTATTGTACATACTACAAGCTGCTCTGTTGATTAGACCTCCAGTGTACATACTACATGCTGCTCTGTTGATTAGACTGTCTATTGTACATACTACATGCTGCTCTGTTGATTAGACTGTCTATTGTACATACTACACGCTGCTCTGTTGATTAGATTGTCTATTGTACACACTACATGCTGCTCTGTTGAGTAGATTGTCTATTGTACACACTACATGCTGCTCTGTTGAGTAGATTGTCTATTGTACATACTACATGCTGCTCTGTTGAGTAGATTGTCTATTGTACATAATACACGCTGCTCTGTTGAGTAGATTGTCTATTGTACATACTACACGCTGCTCTGTTGATTAGATTGTCTATTGTACATACTACATGCTGCTCTGTTGAGTAGACTGTCTATTGTACATACTACATGCTGCTCTGTTGAGTAGATTGTCTATTGTACATACTACACGCTGCTCTGTTGAGTAGACCTCCAGTGTACATACTACACGCTGCTCTGTTGAGTAGATTGTCTATTGTACACACTACACGCTGCTCTGTTGATTAGATTGTCTATTCTACAAACTACAAGCTGCTCTGTTGATTAGACCTCCAGTGTACATACTACACGCTGCTCTGTTGAGTAGATTGTCTATTGTACATACTACACGCTGCTCTGTTGAGTAGATTGTCTATTGTACATACTACACGCTGCTCTGTTGATTAGACTGTCCAGTGTACATACTACAAGCTGCTCTGTTGATTAGACCTCCAGTGTACATACTACACGCTGGTCTGTTGAGTAGATTGTCTATTGTACATACTACACGCTGCTCTGTTGAGTAGATTGTCTATTGTACATACTACACGCTGGTCTGTTGAGTAGATTGTCTATTGTACATACTACATGCTGCTCTGTTGAGTAGATTGTCTATTGTACATACTACACGCTGATCTGTTGAGTAGACTGTCTATTGTACATACTACACGCTGCTCTGTTGAGTAGATTGTCTATTGTACACACTACACGCTGCTCTGTTGATTAGATTGTCTATTGTACACACTACACGCTGCTCTGTTGATTAGATTGTCTATTGTACAAACTACAAGCTGCTCTGTTGATTAGACCTCCAGTGTACATACTACATGTTGCTCTGTTGAGTAGACTGTCTATTGTACACACTACATGCTGCTCTGTTGATTAGATTGTCTATTCTACAAACTACAAGCTGCTCTGTTGATTAGACCTCCAGTGTACATACTACACGCTGCTCTGTTGAGTAGATTGTCTATTGTACACACTACACGCTGCTCTGTTGATTAGATTGTCTATTCTACAAACTACAAGCTGCTCTGTTGATTAGACCTCCAGTGTACATACTACACGCTGCTCTGTTGAGTAGATTGTCTATTGTACATACTACACGCTGCTCTGTTGAGTAGATTGTCTATTGTACATACTACACGCTGCTCTGTTGAGTAGATTGTCTATTGTACATACTACACGCTGCTCTGTTGAGTAGATTGTCTATTGTACACACTACACGCTGCTCTGTTGATTAGACCTCCAGTGTACATACTACATGCTGCTCTGTTGAGTAGATTGTCTATTGTACATACTACATGCTGCTCTGTTGAGTAGATTGTCTATTGTACATACTACACGCTGCTCTGTTGAGTAGATTGTCTATTGTACACACTACACGCTGCTCTGTTGATTAGACCTCCAGTGTACATACTACATGCTGCTCTGTTGAGTAGATTGTCTATTGTACATACTACATGCTGCTCTGTTGAGTAGATTGTCTATTGTACATACTACACGCTGCTCTGTTGAGTAGATTGTCTATTGTACACACTACACGCTGCTCTGTTGATTAGATTGTCTATTGTACAAACTACAAGCTGCTCTGTTGATTAGACCTCCAGTGTACATACTACATGTTGCTCTGTTGAGTAGACTGTCTATTGTACACACTACATGCTGCTCTGTTGAGTAGACCTCCAGTGTACATACTACACGCTGCTCTGTTGAGTAGATTGTCTATTGTACACACTACACGCTGCTCTGTTTATTAGATTGTCTATTGTACAAACTACAAGCTGCTCTGTTGATTAGACCTCCAGTGTACATACTACATGCTGCTCTGTTGAGTAGACCTCCAGTGTACATACTACATGTTGCTCTGTTGAGTAGACTGTCCAGTGTACATACTACAAGCTGCTCTGTTGAGTAGACTGACCATTGTACACACTACAAGCTGCTCTGTTGAGTAGACCTCCAGTGTACATACTACATGTTGCTCTGTTGAGTAGACTGTCCAGTGTAAATACTACAAGCTGCTCTGTTGAGTAGACTGTCCATTGTACACACTACAAGCTGCTCTGTTGAGTAGACCTCCAGTGTACATACTACATGTTGCTCTGTTGAGTAGACTGTCCATTGTACACACTACAAGCTGCTCTGTTGAGTAGACCTCCAGTGTACATACTACAAGCTGCTCTGTTGAGTAGACTGTCCATTGTACTACTACAAGCTGCTCTGTTGAGTAGACTGTCCATTATTCATAAAACACGCTACTCTGTTAAGTAGATTGTCTATTGTACATACTACAAGCTGCTCTGTTTAATAGACTGTCAAATAAGTAAACGACCTTCGTAAGTATTGGGTATATAGGGCTAGATCTATATTTTACAGACCAATCGGCACTCGGTTGGTGATGTAGTCAACATCATGCCGCCCTCCTTTACTTCCCCTGATTTTACTTGTCCCATTTCAAAGCTGGGTCGACCTGGGAACCAAGGTCATTTTTTAACAACAAAACAAAAAAGTCCGGCTCTGCCAGGGCCTGAACCCAGGACCTTAAATCCGCAGGTGAGCCTGTAGCTGCTACACCACGACGGTTCCCTGAATCAACTGTCCTGGGTAAATACAAGTTGCTGCGTTTTGTTGTGTTTTCTTGATCAGTCCATCTGTTCTTCAATATGTGGCCCGGTTCAGATGTCTGTCCAGACATTGTATCGAGTTGTCTATGTAAGTATCTGTCCCTCCGCCCGTCTTCCTCTCTGGAAACCTATTGTTCTATTTGGCTGTATAATCTATTTCGCCTTAATTGTTTCACTTGCCTCAGAAAAGTGACTTGAGAAAGATAAGCAGAGAGACAAACAGACAGAACAACTGAGAAAACTAGAGAGAAAAAAAAAGAAAAATAGATGCAGAGACAGACACAGAGATGTGGAGAGATAGAGAGAGACAGAGAAAGAAAGAGAGCGAGGGAAAAAGAGGTGAAGGGAGAGAGAGATCCCTTCTCCCATTCTAACTCCATCATCATCATACCTCGATGCTGAAATGGTCAATGCCCACTCTGTCGCCGAACCAAGTCAAAGTCTTGTTGATCCAGGCGATGTAGGAGAAGAAGGCGAAGGCCACGGTGGCCACATTGCCCACCAGCGACAACATCGAAGTGGCGCCAGTCTGGGCCGCGTCCAGCACGTTGGCGTACTTGCTACAGATGTCATACAACTCTTGGTTTAATCACGACCATGATGATAGTGGTGATAATGATGATGGTGAAGATTCTGATGATGATGGTGATGATGATGATGGTGATGATCCTAATGATGACGATGATGATGGTGGTGATAATAATGATGATGATGATGATGGTGATGATGATCCTGATGATGATGGTGATGATGATGATGATGATGAGACAAGGTCCTAGTGGCGTAGGGCTCAAGTCGTTTGTCTGGCGCTCTTCAAATCGTGAGTTAGTTTCACCATTGCGTCGTTTGGTTCACGTGTACAATTTGAACGGAGATGCATGAGATCGTTACGAGAGCTAAGCATGTCGTGCTTTGTGTGAGTCTCTCGGCAGGAGACAAGGCATTCTCTGAACGAAGACCTGGCTATATGGAATAAAACCCAGTATATTGAAGTCGAACCTCTCACCTTTAACCTTTAACGTAACTGATGACGGTGAAGATGATGAAGACATTGATTGCCTTTTAAAAAGCCTCCCATTATAAGATCTATAAAAGCCTACATCTCTATAAGCCCAGCCAGCCTCCAGTGTAGGCTGGTTTCCCGTTCAACAAACTCTAATCCGACACTGAACTTAGATGCTGAGACTGGATAGAAAGCATGTATACATTCTTTATTCCCTTAATTTCAAACCATCTGATGAGACTCGGCCGATCAAACCATCGAAACTCAGTCGTACAAACCATCGAGATTCGGTCGTACAGATCATCAAGATTCGGCCGTACAGCTCATCAAGATTCGGCCGTACAGATCATCAAGATTCGGCCGTACAGCTCATCAAGATTCGGTTGTACAGATCATCAGGATTCGGCCGTACAGCTCATCAAGATTCGGTTGTACAGATCATCAAGATTCGGTTTAACAACCCATCGAAACTTACAGTCAAACAAATCATCGATCACAGAGATCGACCACACTTGGTCGAAAAAATCACAGAGACTGTGTCATACAATCATCGAGACTCGTTCAAACAGATCATCGAAGCTACGAGAAGAACGAAACAACATTTTCCTTCAGTTACTACCTCACCACCGCAATGGATAGGGAAAGGACAAAATCATTCTAGTCGACATATTACCTTTTCTCTTTATCAGAGGGGTGTCTTACCTTTCCTCATCTTCAGGGAGCTGTCTAACCTTTCCTCATCTTCAGGGAGCTGTCTTACCTTTCTTCATCCTCAGGGGGGTGTCTTAACTTTTCTCATTTTCATGTGGGTGTCTTACCTTTCCTCGGCATCAGGGAGCTGTCTAACCTTTCCTCATCTTCAGGGAGCTGTCTTACCTTTCTTCATCCTCAGGGGGGTGTCTTAACTTTTCTCATTTTCATGTGGGTGTCTTACCTTTCCTCGGCATCAGGGAGGTGTCTTACATTTCCTCATCCTCAGGGAGGTGTCTTACATTTCCTCATCCTCAGGGAGGTGTCTTACATTTCCTCATCCTCAGGGAGGTGTCTTACATTTCCTCATCCTCAGGGAGGTGTCTTACATTTCCTCATCCTCAGGGAGGTGTCTTACATTTCCTCATCCTCAGGGAGGTGTCTTACATTTCCTCATCCTCAGGGAGGTGTCTTACATTTCCTCATCCTCAGGGAGGTGTCTTACCTTTTCTCTTCCTCGTGACGGTTTGTTACCATTATTCATTCTCAGGTGTTTGGGTATCTCACCTTTTTTCGTCTTCTGCCAGGTCTAAGTTGTCCATGATCTTATGTCCAGCCTTGTAATGTGTCTCTGGCACCATGAGTTTGCAGACGGCAAATGTGGCGGGAGCAGAAACGAGCATGGCGGGAATAAGGTACTCCAGGGAAACCTGCGGAAGAGTTCGGTAAACACACTGGCTGCGGAATAGTTCGGTAAACACACTGGCAAGTTTGTATAATGCCAAGAAGTTTCAGAAGCATTCAAGATAACAAGAGAAACAAATCACTGTGTGGTTAGTTGCCTGTTTGGTCTGTGTGTCGATTGTTTGGTCGGTTAGTCGTTAGGTGTGGTCACTTGTTTGAACTGTTAGTTGTTCCGTTCATTGTTTGTGCGGTCGGTCAGTTGTTTGGTTGTTTTGTTTGTTGCTTGTTTGGTTTGTTGGCTGTTTGGTCTGTTGGTTGATTGGATTGTTGGTTATTTGATCTATTAGTTATTTGGTCCATCTGCTAGGTGGTTGTTTGGTTGGTCGGTCGATCAGTTGGCTGTCTCTCCCCAACAAATAAATTATTGTTATTTTATTTTTATTTTTGACGAGGTAGCTAGACGTGGGATTCTCACAAATTGGGTTAAGAATTGGATAAGCTCGCCGGCAAAAGGAGTGTTAGTCAACTGGTCGAAACATTGTCCAAAGTGAGGATATTTTGATGATCATAATGTGATGCTTCCCAGTGAAGTTTTTGCTACTTAGTGAATTTTCGGCGCTTAAGCGTTTTAATTTTGCAGCAGACATGTGGAAGGAAAACAGCGATAAAAATGGTGTGTGGTGAATATGCAAGACATGATTTAAAATGAGTTACCCCGAGCGAGGAGAGAATGGCCAGGTAGGCTCCTCCCAGTGAGGCGAAAACTGAAGTTATAATGAGGAACAGTTGTGACTTAGATACGTATGGCAAGTATGGCCTCAGCGTCAGGATCGCCGTGATCTGGAAGAAGACAAGTTCAACGATATGTTGTAAATATGACACGACTATCTGAAAGTATAAATGTTTAAAAATTACATAACTGTCTGCAAGTCTAATATGTTAAAATATTAAATGACTATCCGCAAGTCTACCTGTAAAAATATTAAATGACTATAGGCAAGTCTACTTGTTAAAATATTACATGACTGTCTGCTAGTCTAATGTTAAAATTTTCATGACTATCTACAAGTCAGATCGTAAAAATATGACATGACTATCTGGAAGTCTAACGGATAAAATATGACATGACTATCTGGAAGTCTAACGGATAAAATATGACAAGACTATCTGGAAGTCTAACGGATAAAATATGACATGACTATCTGGAAGTCTAACGGATAAAATATGACATGACTATCTGGAAGTCTAACGGATAAAATATGACATGACTATCTGGAAGTCAAACAGGTTAAATATGACACGACTATCTGTACGTTTAACTGTTAACGTACCGAACACATAAATGGACAAGGGATTGTTTTCGGGTTTTGGCTTAGCCCTACTTTCTACAAATGTGCCCCTGTACCTACAATAAATCACATGAGCAAATCCTAAATTGTTGCCTTACAGAGGACATTACGATGAGATGCACATCCGATGTGTCCAGTCTTCACTACAGAAGTGGCGCCTATTTCTTGAAAGAACGTTGTAACTAATTGCATCTTTATTTAGTCACTTTTTACATGTTTGGTAATATTTTTTGCTCCCCATATTTCTCGCAGTAGTTCGCGGACACCGGGCACTTCTACGACACTGCTGCAGTAATTAAAGTTTTTAATGGGCTCAAACTCGCCAAGATAATTTAAAGTCCAACACAGTTGTATTTAACATTTTTAAATGTATGACCCTGGTCATCCACTTCTTTTTCTAGCTAGTATTTGTTTCCGGTGATCACACGCGTACCAGCGATTTGACTAGCCAGAAATGTGGATTTCTCTCGAAGATTCTTTAGGTAAGTGATTTTGTGTGTGTTCTTGTTTGTTTGAGGTAAATTCATGTGACATTCTGATGACGACTTTGTTGTCGTAATGTTCAGTTGTGGTTGTGTTTATGATAATGTAAATCTGACCGGTTCGACTTTTCACTTGGTTTGGTATCTTTTCATGCAGAACAAACATTGTGCGGCTAAAGATGTTGATTTTAGTATCTTTTCAGGCAGGACAAACATTGTGCGGCTAAAGATGTTGACTGGCAGAAGTCATGAACCCACCCCTTCCAAGAAGATACCGGCAGCCACGCTCATGCTCTCAATGGGTGACGTGTCCAGGACAAAGCTGAGGAAAGTTCCGATGACCTTGACGAGGAACTGCATGGCTCCCAGATAGTACAGGATGGTCAAGGTCGCGTTGGTCAGAAATACAATTGGCAGGGCCTAGGAAGAACAAATCATTTGTAAAATGTGTTAGTTGGCGTACTTTACAGGACGTTGCAGAACCAACCCCAGTATTTTCGGCTGTTGTGGTTTTTCTAAGAGAAAAGTTAGTTAAGTAATTTGCCATTGCCTACTAAACAGTCGGTTCTTAATAGCACTGCCAAACCAAACGTAAAGCGGTCTGTGTAAAATTAGCAACGTTAAAAAATTGAGAGTAAGCATCTTCACTTTAGCAACATACGGATATGGGTCGTTGATTATCTCCCAGTCTGTAAGGAATAACAGGTGGACATTCTTCTTATTCTTCTTCTTCTTCTTTTGTCATTCTGATGATGGGGTAGCAGAGAGGAGTTAGATGTAGTTTTCTGTCTTTTGCTTGTCACCTAGCTTGTGTTAATGTTACAATGAGTTTCTGTAGTGTCTCCTTTACTCTATCCATCTCTTTTTTGATTGGTCTCTAGTACGTAGTTGTACCCCACCAGGACATCCCACAAGCGATAAACACCCGGTGACACAAAGTGCCAGCATGCGGATGAGGATCACTCGTGGAGAGGTCCCAGAAACCCCCTTCAGCCATTATGGCCATACCTATCACTTAGACCATATCTTTACCCCGGCTATATTTAGGGCCCCCGGCAGAAGCCAGGGTGTGGCTGCAAATAACACAAAAATTGCATCCCACATGGGGACGACAAATTCGTTGGTCTCTAGACTTGTAGACTGTTGATATCATGTAATACCTGCTGGCGGCTGATTGTGTAAACACATTTCATGCATTAAAAGTATCTAAAATTATGAAACCTAATAAGGTCCACTTATTATTGTTACTGTTTACTATTTATTACAAATACGTCACTCAATTTATGTCCAGCCTAGCATGCAAGATTTGTTTACAGTATTAACATAGTGGGGAAATAACTCTCACAGCATGCTTACGCCACTAATTCATAAACTTTAATGTGTGAAAGCTACCAGTTATGAATACTGCTATGCTAGTTGCGCATGCATACTCTTAACAGCGAAGCGACAAGAACAAATGTCATATGATACCCTCTCTAGTTTAATCGTCCCATTCTATCGCTTAGTTTTACATAAACCGCTTGCGAATTGATCACGCCTCGCCATTGGTATGTAACGGAGACGAAGCTACAAAATTCTCAAAGTTGTTGGCTTGATGAATGCAAGGTTCGTAGGAGGAAATCAAAGCACCGGTTATACGGTACGTAGATGTGCATCATTGGATTAATTAAAACTTAAGGTTACAAATCGACACACCTAATTAAAGAAGTTAACATTTAAAAGAGACAGTGTTGATGATACAACCTCACAAACTGGCACCCATCAGATCCTACGTTATGCTGACGTGCTCTTGATTGAGAAAAAGTTACAAGTCGAAACACAAGGTGCAGCCAGTTAAGAAGAGAATTGATTTCAGAAAGGGTAGAGCTTTTGTAGAGGCACATAGACAGACAGACAGACGAGGGACATCGCTCAAACGGAGCGGATGTCAACTAAAACACCCAGGAAGCTTGGGAACTTATAATGTCAGGCAGAAGATAACTAGAAAACGTCATTAAAGAACGAACTGTATCTGAAAACTTAAAACTAGAAGAGAGAACGCTATAGATGGGGCTGCATACCTGAATCATCTTAGAACCAGCAGTTGAGATTTGCATGCGTAGTGTGAATATTTAGTTAGAGAAGTTTTTGAAAGTGAGAACACTATCTTTATTCAGGTGCATTGAAACTACGGTTGTGAGTCTTGGAGTCTCACTCGGTCATTGAGGAAAAAGATTGGAGCTTTAAAATTGAAATGTGAAAGAAGAATTCTTAGAATACCATGGATTAGGAAGAGGAAAAACATCGACATCCTGAACGGGTTGAACATCAAGGAGAACTGGCTCATAAACAACATGCTGTCTCTAAAGTTGAAGTATTTTGGCCACATCAAACGTTATGGTGGCTTGGAAACGATGGTGATGGAGGGTACAGTTTGTGGAAGGCGAGGCAGGGGTCGACCACCGCGAAGATGGATACAGGACATTGAGGATGCATTGGCACTGAAAGCACATGGGGCTGGCTGGGAAAATGGATATTTTCAGGTGTGAAAAGAGCGACGTTCTGTAAAGGACTTTCTGATTGATGATGATGATTGAAACTAGCAATGTTTGAGCTAATGTTGATTTCCACAATAAACTATCTGATGTTACACACTTGTTAAAATGACGATTCGTAGACACTTGTTTATTTGGTAATTAAATATACGATTACGCCCAGCTTAAGAAGCCTCTCATCAATCTGTGTGCCTTATAGGACATGTTTGAAACTTGACTGCATGAAAAACGAATACTTCGTTACAGGTCATCATCATCATCACCATCATCAAGTGCCTTGCCAGCTGGCGTGGGCGTGAATGTATCTCCACAGATCTCGGTCTTTGGTGTCCTTGATCCATTCCACTGATGATATTCCTCCATGCCCCTGTCTTAAGCCACCATCATTTCTCTTGGTCTGCCTCAGTCTTTTCTACCAGTGATCTTTCCAGGCTTCACGATAATTTCCAGTGCTCCTTTTCACATCACATGACTAAAAAACTGTGTCTCCTTCTCATTGTTGTGTATAATGTTATATTTGTATTAGCCATTTCCAGGCAATCATCGTGTTAAAGGCACTCGCAACATTTTTCTCAAGAACCACGTCTTATTTGCCTCCAAATACTTCCTCATTTGTTTGCTCACATTACAAGATTTGTTACCGTACAACAGAACAGGCTCAGTGTAATATGCCAGTACTCGTTTTCTGATGTTTAATGAGAGTGATTTATTACATAAGATGCTCCTCATCTGCTGAACAGCTGCATTTGCCCGGCTGATTCTGCTCTTAATTTCTGTCACACATCGTAAATCTAATGTTACGAATTCCCCTAAATACTTGCATTTATTGATTTGATTAAGCACTTTTCCACTCTTTTGCTATGTCAAATTTTGGGCTTATTTTCTTCTTTGATAGAACCATTGTTTCTGTTTTACTTCACATTCAAGGAAAGTCCCTTTTTTTGTTTTGTACTCTCTAGTACCAAATGTCTAACAGTTGTTGTAGTTCTTCTGCGTCTTCAGCTAGTAATACTGAATCATCTGCATAACGTCTCAATACATAGACGATAACAAGAGACGTGCGAGAACAACACGGTTACGTCCTGTTGGGAGTTGCAGGGGATGATCCAATATATGACGGTCCGGCGCGACTTGGCTGAGGGCGAATGACCCGCTTCAGTTTATCTGGGTAGAGGAATATTTTTACATGTCAACTAACCCCAAAAATCATGTAGTGATCCCTGTAGGATTCACCAAAGAGCAGCTTTGAACCTTCGGCAGAGTTGGCGAAGAACTCGTCCAGTCTTGCCTGAGTCCACATGATGGCGTCCTTGCCAAACTCCCACTTCAGGACGAAAAGTGCCGCCAGAAACTGCATCTCGAAGCTCCAGTAGATGGTGTGCCAGTTGATCTGGAAATTTTACAGTCAACAGTACATTCATACACTTGTAACTGCAACATGTTACAATCAACAGTACATTCATACAGTCAACAGTACATTTATACACTTGTAACGGCAACATGTTACAATCAACAGTACATTCATACACCAGTAACGGCAACATGTTACAGTCAACAGTATATTTATACACTTGTAACGGCAACATTTTACAGTCAACAGTACATTCATACACTAGTAACGGCAACATGTTACAGTCAACAGTACATTTATACACTTGTAACGGCAACATGTTACAATCAACAGTACATTCATACACTAGTAACGGCAACATGTTACAGTCAACAGTACATTCATACACTAGTAACGGCAACATGTAACAGTAACTACAAAGGAAATTGTAACAATAATCTTCAGTAAGATGCAACAATTATTGACAGCTAGAAAAACAAACAAAACATTAAAAATGAGAACCATCAAATGTTATGTACACTCAATCCTGCTATATGGTGTGGAAACTTGGACAATAAACAAGGAACTAGAAAATCGAATTGAGTCTCCGGAAGTACGAATATACATAAGGGTAGGTCATATTTCATGGAAAGAAAAACAGTCAATTGCAGAGGTTATGGAAAGACTGCGGGAAAAAAAGAGAATTACTTAAAGAAAGAAAAAACACGAGATACTTGAAATATTTTGGCCACATAACAAGATATTGCAATGTTTTTAAAAACCTTACTTCAGGCAAAGGTTGATGGCATCGGTGCAAGAAGTATGCAACGAAACAAGTGGGAGCACAATATCAACAAAGGGACAAAGTTTGAGTGAGTGTGGAGCCAGGACAAGAGACGGAGCGTGTTGGAGATCCACTGCAGCCTACCTTTACTGCGGAGAGACGGCACCTTGATTGATTGAACAGT
>CAJHNH020000144.1:0-42500 GCA_905116865.2 Candidula unifasciata
GTCCAGTACCAGGCCAGCTATAACCAGCTCAGCGTCGGTTAGATAATCTGCTGACTTTATGTCTCCAACACCCGCATAACATTTAAGGAAGATGAAGGTTAGGGCAGCCACTCGTTAAGCGCTTAGAGTCGAAATCCATTCTTGTCTGGTTCGCCCAGTCATCACAGTCTTAAGAATACTTAACGTTGTATTATTTGTTCATTTCATCACAACTGCAGTAGTTTTTGTTGAAGTCTACTTATGTGTATTAGTTCCATGCCTAGTCTTAAATATTCCTTGTGATTCTGCTGTTCTCTCTTTTTGTATCGATCTCTCTACTTCCATGGTATTCTGTACGTTCCAAGCGCTTGTCTGTTTTACAATTTGAACAATGAAATGTAAGCATTTTGTCGTCACGTTATCTTCTCCTGCTGGGCCGAGGAATGAAATAGACGACAGACGCGCCCCGAAATCATGAAATCTCTAAGGGAAGACGGGGTGGGGTGGGAAGCGGTGTGGCTCAGCACCCATCATACTTGACTATGAGGTGACTCGAGTGATTTATGCCTTGTATAAGTAGGCAGTAATAATAATATTAATTATTATTATAATGCGCTAAATGGCAAAAAAATTTAATTTATCTGAAATAATATTACTCTGCAAACAATTACTTAAAAAGAGAAGGACTTTATATAGTTGGTTTGGGGGGAGGGGTGTGGGGGGTGTGACAACTTAAGTAAATTCTGTGGGGATAGGGAACAGAGTGTCTCCCCCCCCCCCCCTTCCCAACCCTAAAATTATCATTTTCTCTCAGAGCCCTCTACAGCATACCAAAAAAAAAAAATGATGACAGGAGCCTCAAGGCGCCCAAACCCCGTATAACAGATGGTCGAGAAATCGATGGATCACTCGCAATGGTTATTATGTGTGAATTAACATCGTTAGTTATCCTCGGTCCAGCTTCTTCTTGGGTGATAAATGCACTGATTGTACTAGCGTTCTGCTTTTAATGCCATATAAGGATTGTCATACAAAACATTGCAGCAAAATTATGAACTGTAAGATGAGACGTGAAAGAAATGCGGCGGGGAAAACATGAACAGACAAAGCCACCAAAGTAGAACTAAGAACTACGGTAGGCATAGTCCGTGTAAATGATTTCATTAGAGAATCAAATGTTTGGTCATCTGGACAAAATGGAACAATACCAGGCAGCAGACAGAGCGTTCTACATTTTTTTTTTTTTAACGTATCCAGAAACCATGAGTTGTAAACCCTTTGGCTCGGTACTATGGATATCGCAACCCTTCGGCATTGATTCCATTATAGGTACCGTTAATCTGGGAGAAATGTGGCTTTTTTGCCTACCACCGGGAGTGAACCCGGACCACAAGGAGTTCGTCGCCCGGCCGCCGCGAAAATCAGGTTTAACCAACTTCGCTAGAGAGCCGGGCAAGCGTACTACATGAGAACAGCATGAGAACAAGGCGACCAAGAGAGATGGAGACAGTGTGTGAAAGAGACACTACAAAAGTATGACATTAAAACGAGTTCTACAACTAGTTAAAGACTAGAAACTACATTTAACTCCATTTAACTGCATAAACAGTGGGAGACAAAAGAAAAAGGGAAAGAAGTTGGAAAATGCCGTGCTCACCAAAACACAAGAGGTCTAGACGTATATCTTCTTCTTCTTCGTGTTCACCAGCTGTACACTCTGGCGGAAAGTTCTGGTTGTTCGTCCACTCCTGGACTGCAGTCCTGCTCCAGAACATGAGTGTTGCGTGTGCATCAGTTTTACAGTGCGTGTGCATCAGTTTAATGCAGACTGGTGGTTTCTTGCCTCTCAGGCAGATGCACTCCGACTTCTAAGGAAGCTCCCAATTAGTCGACTCTTACGACATGCTTTTGGATAGGCAATGGGTCAATTCTTGTTTTCCCCACAATGGGGCCCGGAACCCACACGGGGAAGTATAGACATATATGCTGTAGTTGCTGCTGCAGCTCTTGTTCGCGACAACCAACACAAAAAACATACACAGGAGAAGATTAGCCCCTTTACAAATTGTCTTGGGTAATGAGCTTAAGATTGAACAGCCTTAAAAGTCTATGGTTAAGCATCAGCAAGGAGATCAAAATTAGAATTTTGAGAGCAAGCATCTTCCCTGTGGCTACATACGGTTGTGAGTCGTGGACTGTCTCTCAGTCCTTGAGAAAGAGAATAGGGGCCTTTGAGCTGAAATGTTATAGAAAGATTCTCAGAATATCTAGGACAAAAAAAGATAGAAATATTGACATCTTAAAAGATCTGAACATCAAGAAAGATTGGCTAATAAACAGTATCCTTTCTCGAAAGCTGAAATATTTTGGTCATATTAAGCGCCACGACGGATTGGAAACAATTATAGCAGAAGGCATAGTACCAGGAAGGAGAGGCAGGGGCCGACCGACACGAAGATGGGCACAGGATATAGGTGATTCCTCGAATGTGAAAATGCATGAGGCGGAAGAACTGGCGAGAGACCGAGTTTCTTTCAGGCAGACTGTGATGACAGCGACGTTCTGCAAAGGACCTGCTACATAATGATGAATGAGCTTAAGAAATCTTGGCCTTGTTTAAGGACGTAATAAGGTTTTAGGAAGCACCCAGTTTTTCACATTTTGAAAAAGTTTTAACTGCAAATGGTTATCTTGCAGAGAACAACTCGAGATTTGGAACCAAACCTGCATCGCCCCAAGGAAGAAGATGACAAGAACCATCTGTTTCAGCTGGCCCTTGATGCTCTGGAGGAGGACAATTACTGTGACTTTGAAATCCAGCTGGAGATCCTTCACAATGAACTCCACGCTCGGATAGGAGGAAACGGGACTTATTCTATGGCTACGTTGGATTATTCCGCTTTTGACCCATTCTTTATGATCCACCACTCCAGCATTGATAGAATATGGGTCATATGGCAGGTAGGTGGATTCAATATCATCATCATCATCTTTCATGGGTCGTTAAATGTCACTTAGACCCTTTCACTCTGCTCTATTGCATAAAGCTATCTCAGCTTAAATAGGATTTAAGTCCAGCGTTTTTAGCGTCACTTAATATTCTTCTTAATGTTTCCCTTTGACGTCCTTGTTTTCTCTGTCACAGCATTAAAATCTTGCTCTGGCGATCATACTACCCGCCTCGCTTTGGAAAATCGCCTTATCCACAGCCTTGGCGTTCTTAGTCCAAGAGGTATCAATATCCAACATACCTTCATCTAAATAGTTCTAATCTTATTACATTTTAAATGTTAATTATTTTATTTTATTTCATATTATTACCATATTCTATTTCTTATCAATATCATTTATGTATCATTAACACTTGCATTTCTTTTATTCCTAGTATTGTGACTATATTTTTTAGCCATCGTTTATTTTATTTTATTTCATTTATTCCGCATCACATTTTTTAAACGTCGCTCACGTCACCCCTTAGAGATCTACATACTCTCCATTCCTCTTTTGTGTAGTCCACTTGTGTTTGAAAAAGGCTGCCTGGCCGAAACGTTACGTTGTGTTGTTTTGTGCACGTTTTCCTTTTTCCCATTTTGTTGAGCTTTTTAGTCAAATTTCTCTGGAATTCATTGTTTTCTCAGACTGATTGTTTCCTGCACTCAGAGCACCGCAGTCTGTTTGGTTGCTTTGTTGACCGCGATGGCATCTTTTTCTGCGTGTTTCTGGGGCTATAAAAACAAATCTTGTGTTGAGGTTGCTGGCTTCACAAACAAGCCCTCCTCCTTTTTCACCCAGGCTTGGGACCGGCAATGGAGTTGATATACATCGTATTAATTTCAAAACACTTTCTTGGGTGTCACCTTTCCGTCTTTCTAGACATTACTGTTCTTCTGTGTTACAGAGAGGAATGGAAATTATTCTGTTTGGATGACGTGAGTGACTGGCAAGATCTGCTATCGTTAAGAAATTGTTATTTCACAGCTGGACCGTGGCATGCCAGGACTGTTGCTGCCATTGCTTGTATTTCACAGCTGGACCGTGGCATGTCAGGACTGTTGCTGCCATTGCTTGTATTTCACAGCTGGACCGTGGCATGTCAGGAGCGTTGCTGCCATTGTTTGTATTTAACCTGTTTCTTCCCCGACGCTAAGCTCTTTATCTGCATTCCTTTTCTCATTTATTTCCTTTCAGTTATTTATTTCCCTCTTCCCTGCAACGCGATCCATGGCCCGTGTTCCCATGAATCCAGCTCAATACATACCATTCATGTCCCGCTTGAGCACATCTTTATATCGTAGTAAATGCTCAGATGAAAATCTTCTGCCCGCCTGTAAATCATCGTATAGGATGTGCTTGGAAACATTGCATCCTCCATCCTTCTAACCATCTCAGTCTTCGAACAATGAGCATTGAGAAGACTATTCAGATTCCCATACCGTCCAGTATTCAAGTGGATTTGTGGTCTTGTCTTGCCACTGAATGCCAGTTATGCTTCGTACACATCGCATTTTTTTTAAACGATTTTGAACATTACGTTTTTCTGATTTAAAAATGCAACTGAACTTCGTTAAAATGGACTCGCTTAAGACGAACAGTCAGTTGAAACGAATTATTTAAACATGAAGTCTTGATTTTGCGGTCCAGGGGAATTATTCGTGTTAAGGAGGTTTTACAGTAAAAAAATGTACCCGTTGACTGATGAATGTTGAATTTAGAATCGATATCATTGCACTCGGGACACTCCCATAAGCGATACGTTCACATCTCCAGCATCAAGCGAAAGGTTATAATTCTGATTGTATCGGTAGCTGTCTGATTGTAAATCCGTCTCGCCTTTTCCTTGATTATTGAGCGTCGGCCAGATCCCCTGGTAGCTCCCTAGGCGACATTTTCCTGAAACCGTAATTATCTTTTCTCTTGCTTCCTCACAATATCTAGGCTGTCATACATCAGTGCACCGCCAAGTGGTGCAGAACCAGCCAGTCTGTCTGCCTTCTCGCTTCCCAGCACACCAGCAAGATATGAGTAGTTTCACAGCATATATTGTCGTTAGGATGTAAAGTGTTCGGCTTAACAGATGTGGACAGCAATAAATCATGTAGTTTAGCATCCTTGACGACAGATTCATCACACCGATTTAAGCCTACAAAGAAGTGATAGTTACCGCAACATGACGACGGCACAGAGTACTTCTCTCGTGCGGCATGCTGTCCTGTGTGGTGTCAAATAAGTAAATCCAAGACGTTTTTATCGGTTATTCTGTTTCTCAACAACTGTGATTTGCTATGTAAAATGATCCTTTTTGACACCATTAGGCGCACTAGGCATATAGGGCTAGACCTATATTTTATAGACAAATCGGCGCTTTTTGGGTCATGTGGCTGTTTTTACTTCACATGACTTTAACTGGTACCAGTTTGACTGATGTTGTATTTGCCTTTTATAATTGTTATACTCTATCCAATTACCATACTTTTTTTCTGAATAATTGTGATTTTTCTAATTGAGTTCCCCCCCCCCCCACCTCCCCCCCCCCCTAATCAATTATATTTCCACTCAAACTACTTTATTAATGATGCAGGAACTTCAGAAAATCAGAAAGAAGCCATTCAACTCTGCTAACTGTGCTGGTCAGTTACTGGACCAGCCACTCCATCCCTTCGACTTCTCCTCCGTGAACCAGAATTTATTCACTCGACGTAACTCGCTGCCAAGTTTGGTCTTTGATCATGGACGTCTGGGGTATGAGGTCAGTGGAATTGTGTCATTTGTTGTTATTCATCCTTTCTATCCGACTGGTGTATACTTTCCTAACCAAAATGTGAAAGGCAAAAATGGATAGCTAAGAAGGAGGGATAGATGCAAGAGAAAGATGATAGCGATGAAAAGACGGGCTGCAGCGAGTCGCAGCTAAATTTTAAAGCGAGTCTCCTATCGACAGTGCTAACGCGTCCCATGCACATCAATTCTAGATATCTGGCTTATCTGTATGCAGAATGTTTGTTTCTCGCTCTTTCGTGCAAATGTACTCCGACCTCAAAGAAAACACCACTAATTAGTTGCCTTTTACATTCTTTATAGGCGACTGTGCTTTCCTCCCTCCTCCCCCCCCCCCCCCCCCTGACCCCGAATGTAGGCCTGAAACGCAAACGTGAGTAAATTAAATAATATAACAGTGTATGCTTGCTAGAAGAACTGGCAGGGGATGACCACCACGAGCCTGTCCACATGATAACAGCAACACCCTGATCATGACAGCTCACAAGGCACAACAGTTTACTTTGAACCGCGTGGATTTCCAGGGATGCGAGCAAGGTTCTGCACAAAACCTGCTACATAATGATGATGAAAAGACTTTGAGTGAGACAAAGATAATGAGATTAAACCAGTGCAATGTGCTCTGCTAGGGGTTTGTTTCTACACATCACATTGCTGTATTGACGAACACTTAGTTGCTAGGACACACCAGAAACGAATGTTCAGTTAGAGACCTTTATTCACTGAATTAATCATCTCACTGACAGCGCACTCTTTCGTCCTTGTGGTCGTTATGCCTGGCAGATTTCTAACGACCTGGCCAACTCTCTCTCTCACTGCTTTGCTCCATCCGTATCTCTCGAATCACACATTTATCTCATACTAAAGCCTTGTACCTGGTATTAGTACCTGTTGAAACTGGCAATCAGGAAACATCCATGTCTTCTCTCGAACAGTTATACGTGGTCACAAGTTCTCCATTCTAATCAGGTGTTCTCTCACGACTTCTCGCAACCAGGTCCAAACTTCCACTGTCTTACTACCGTCTCTCGGTTCACGTCTTCCGTCCCAGTCTTTGCACTAAACCTCAGTCATTCTCTCCACAGTATTTTAAACTCTTTGCAATAAACTTCAGTAATTCTCTCCACAATATATTAAACTCTTTGCACTAAACCTCAGTCATTCTCTCCACAGTTTATTAAACTCTTTGCACTAAACCTCAGTAATTATCTCCACAGTATATTAAACTCTTTGCACTAAACCTCAGTCATTCTCTCCCCAGTATGATAAACTCTTTGCACTAAACCTCAGTAATTCTCTCCACAGTATATTAAACTCTTTGCACTAAACCTCAGTCATTCTCTCCACAGTATGATAAACTCTTTGCACTAAACCTCAGTAATTCTCTCCACAGTATATTAAACTCTTTGCACTAAACCTCAGTCATTCTCTCCACAGTATGATAAACTCTTTGCACTAAACCTCAGTCATTCTCTCCACAGTATATTAAACTCTTTGCACTAAACCTCAGTCATTCTCTCCACAGTATGATAAACTCTTTGCACTAAACCTCAGTCATTCTCTCCACAGTATGATAAACTCTTTGCACTAAACCTCAGTCATTCTCTCCACAGTATGATAAACTCTTTGCACTAAACCTCAGTCATTCTCTCCACAGTATGATAAGTTGGAACTTAATGGGCACGATACAGCAGCGCTAAGTTCAGTCATTTCTTCCCGCCATCGAAGCCAGGATCGAATTTACCTTTCTGGTGCCCTGTATGGAATCAAGGGCTCTTTTGTTTGTGTGGTAAGCTTTATTTTAATGCATCAGAGTCGTCTGCTGGCTGTGTTTGATTGTCTATAATCGACTGTACTGTCGAAAAGGAACAAGAAGGGAGATAATGTAATCACTTTGCCTGGCAGAAAACGTTCTGTAATAAATGTTGAACGTTGAGAAAAGAATCGACATCACTTCACTCTGGACACTAACATTAGTGCTCATTCCCCCATCTTCAGCAGCAAGCAAGGAGTTCCGATTCTGAAGGTACCATTATCCGTCTGATTGTATATCCTTCTCGCCTTGTCCCTGAGTGTCGAGCGTCCCGTGGCAACTCCTCGCAGCTCCATTCTCCTTAGACCGTCATGATCTATCTGCGCCTCCGCACTGTTCACTCGCTCCCAAAGGGCCCTTACAATATCTAACATTTCATACATCAATTCTGACTTTAAAAAACAAACATGCATGACAATTTTCGTAATAACAATAAATGTCTGCCAAAGACAAAGTTTTGCAAAACAACTATAGATAAAGTCAGAACAATGACAGCGATAATAAAAAAAATAAAAAACATATCGAAATAAAGTGTCTAGAAAAACAAACGTTGAGAAAGTCAAAACTATGACAGCGGTAATGAAATACGAAACAATTTCAGAATCAAACAGTCCAGTAAAAGAACTAATAATAAAGAAACCTACATAAAATTGCTGATTGCATCCACCAGGCTGATATACAGTGACGTCTGCTGGTTGTTTGTGATTGTCAACAATAAACTAGGCTGTTTAGAAATGATTGTCCACAGGGAAGGTTGTCTACAGTCTAACCCACGGACTGTGGTCTTTGGGAATGTTAGGCTGTGACTCTTGTACCACTGTCAAACAGCCCGCTGCAAATACTAAACCCTGCTACACGAGGTTGTCAAATTGTTAAACGCATTCACTAATCTCCGTGGGAAAGGGCTGCACAAGAACTGTATAATAATACCCAATAATTAAAGTAGAAGTATGCAATTGTATGCTTTCTAGAATGTTGCCCGATCAAAGCAAATATTTTCTTTTTCTACAGATGAAGCCATGTGGCATTGATAATCATACTTATCGACAACATTCTGTTTCGAGTACTTTCAATCAGTTCTGATATATGATTTTCCATATCGTGACGCCGAACTGTCTAGCATCTTCTTTCTCGGTCACCCCGTGATTATTTTTCCCTCCAACTCTCCCACCGTCACGATGTAGTTCAGTTTTCTCCTTATAACATGACCAAAAGATGTAGATTGTCTACTTCTGATGTTGACAGTGAGTTCTCTTTGTGAGTCAGTTTATTTCAAGACATCTTGGCTACTTTTTCTACCTCTCGACGGTATAATTCAAGGACTAAACAGCATTTAATGGCAAAATCTACATTTGAAGAGAAGTCATCTTCTTTGAAGCAACGTGCGGATGTGAGTCTCAGACTATCTCGTAATTTTTTTTTTTTGGGGGGGGGGGGGGAGGAGTCCATTTTCTGCCCATTGTCCAATTTCTGTTTTCTGCAAATTGACAGATAATTCGTTACCGAGCTAGGGCACGCTCGGTTGTCCAGTATGCTGTGATGTTGTTGAGTCTCAAGACATCAGTGACTCATTCAATCCATAATCTTCTTGGTCTTTCCCTATCTGTTGGTGTTTCTATTTCATGTTGTACGCTCTCGTTTCTGACATCATTGGATTCATTCTCAGGAAATTGCCAAACAATTTCAGTCTTTGTTTTTGAATGAATTTAAATTTTAGTCGTTCTCAATAGTTCTTATAATTTCTTTGTTTCTCATATAATCTCTTCTCTTTTTTTTAAATCTTTCTCAACCATCTCTTTTCACCAGTGGTTATTTTCTTTACTGTTCTTTAGTCAATGTCTAAATCTGACATGCATGGCTTCTTTTTCTTCTTCTTCTTCTCTTTGTAACTCATCAAAGGGTCGGGGGGAGATGTAACATTCGTTGATGAGCTCTGTCATCATCATCAGTCATTAGTTCTCGTTATGCCTAGTGGCACATGAGGCTTCAGAGAGGGCTTTCCATTCTTTCCTGTCTTGTGCAATCTTCAGTGCAGTTTTCCATGTCAAAGATGCCGCACTCAGGTCACTTTCCATCGTTCGTCTCCATGTTGTTTTTGGGCGCCCCTGTTTTCTCTTTCCCTCTGGTGTCCATGTGAGAGATGTTTTGGCAGGTATATCAGAAGTCATTCTCATAACGTGGCAAAGCCATTTCCATCTCCAGTGGTAATCATACTGTCTAAAGTTTCTTGGTTTGTGGCTTGAAGTAGTTTAGTGTTTAAGATTGTATCTGGCCAGAAAATTTTGATAATTCTACGTAGACATGTGTGGTGAAAGGTGGACAGCTTGTGTGCATCCTTTTTGGTCATTCTCCAGCATTCCGCTCCATAAAGAAGAGCTGGCAAAATGATACTCTTGTAGAGTCGGAGTTTCGTTCCTCTGCAGTAATTGTTGGATTTCCAGATTTGCCTCATCCTTCCAAAAGTAGCTCTAGCTTTGTTCAGACGTGACTGTATGTCTTCTTCTGTCCCTCCCAGTAGGGACACCACACTGCCAAGATACGTTAAATGTTCTACATTTTCAAGTGATTGGTTACTTATGGTCACTGGTTGTTGGTTTGGACTGTTTGTCATGATCTTAGTTTTCTTTGTATTAATTCTGTCCCACCATTTCTACTGTGCAGTTTAGTCTGTTAATTCTGTCTTGTATATGTTCATGTTTATGTGATAGGAGTGCTATATCATCTGCAAAACCAATTTCCTCAAGCATGGTGAATGGAGTCCATCGTATGCCTCTTAATGTCCTGTCTACTGTGTTTTTTAGTATCCAATCAATCACAAGGTTGAAGAGGAGAGAGGACATAACACATCCCTGTCTTACACCCGTCTTTACTGGGAAAAATGTATTGTAATTTTTTTTTATACTGCAGGAAAAGTCTTTATAGAAGAGAGCAATTATGTTGACTATTTTTTCTGGAATTCCATAGTGTCGTAAAATTTTCCACAGACCGTCTCTATGGACGCTGTCAAAAGCTTTCTCAAAGTCCACAAAATTAATATATATATTTCTCTGCCATTCGTTGCATTGTTCTAAAATGTTACGTATGGCGAAGATGTGCTCAGTTGTTCCTTTGCCCTTTCTGAATCCTGCTTGTTCCACTCGTAGGTATTTATCTACTCCTTTTTCAAGCCGCATTATGATGATTTTACAAAATATTTTGCTTGGTACTGAGAGTAGAGTAATTCTCCTCAAATTATTGTAGTCTGTTAAGTCTTCTTTTTTGGGGATTTTGACTATTGTTCCTTCAGTCCAGTCATCAGGCAACACTTCTTTTTCCCAAATATCCTTGAACAATGGTTCTAGAATGCTAGCAGTTGTGTTGGGATCTACTTTGAGAAGTTCTGTTGGCAGTTCGTCTTTGCCTGGTGCTTTGTTGTTCTTTAAAGTGTGGATAGCTTTAAGGATTTCTTGTTTGCTTGGTGGTTCAGTAAAAATGTCAATATCCTGAGAGGCTGGTTGAATATCTGGGGGATTTTCAGGATCAGGTCTGTTCAAGAGGTCGGAGAAGTGTTTAGTCCACTGCATGTCATGTTTTTGTTCTGTGGCGAGCAGTCTGCCTTGGTTATCTCTGATGGGTATGCTGTGATAATTGTTTCTGTTTCCGCAAATTCGCTGGGTAATTTTGTGTAGGGTTTGTAGATCATGTGCTTTAGCAGCATTTTCTGCTGTTTCTGCAAGATTTTCCATAAATCTTCTCTTGTCAGCTCTGGCACTTTTCTTGGTCATTTTATTTAGTTCGCTATATTCTAACATTAGTTTGTCTTTCTGACGTTCTGATTTAGTGTGATCAATCACATGAGCTCTGTCAAGAGCACTATTAAGATTGATGCTCATTTCTGTAGGTCTGTTCTTAATGCCATCACTCTATATTTTCCGAGGTCTTCCATTCGCTCTATACCAGTTGTAACGTTTTAGTGTGGCTCGCTGTGGCAGGTTGTACCAGGGCATTCTTGTTAGGTATCCAAACCACTTCATTTGTTGTTCTCTGATGACCTTTAAGACTGGCATTTATTCCACAATATCCAAATGAAGACTCCATTTAGAATTTATAGTTTTCCCTCTACCGGTATAGCCATGTGTTTTAAAATTGGGGTCAGTTGACACGTGACATTGTTGGCTTGTTGGATTCATCAAAATTAATATTAGATCAAGCTCTGCAAACATAATATCAATGTTTACATCGTTTTTTAAAACGAAGAAACAATCAGAGATTGCAATTGTATTCTAGAATTTTCAATAATTTGGCATTTCAGTTTTCATTCTTGAATGATCAAGATGAGCAATTTCCAGTTGGAAAAATCTATCTCTTGGGCAGTGCAAAAGAAATGCCTTGGGCATTTGAGAGGATCTATAAACTGGATGCCACGAGTGCTGCAAGGCGAGCTGGTCTGACTGTGGAGAAGCCAATGAGAGTAGGTTGTGTCCTTGTCACGTAATCTTTATGAATATAACGTAATGTTATTTCTGTTTTGTGATCGTATTTGACACTTACAACGAACTTCAAATCAAAACCTTGAAAAGTGTTTGTCAAGAGTGTTAAGCACGTAACATCACATGATCACAGTTTAAAGATGGCTTCCTCATTTTTGACATGCACCAAACAGGAGCAGCATTCTGTTACCCGTGTTTTGTTAAGTGAAGATGTGAAACCTATAGATCTTTATCGGCGAAGGACGGTCCAGTATGGGGATGCATGCCTCTCAGTCCAGCAAGTGTTTGAGTGGAGTAGAAAGTTTCGAAACGGCTTGACTTCTTTAACAAACAGTTCAGTGCCGAGACAGACAACATGAAGTGTGGATCCCCCAGAGTCGAGCTAAGGGCCTCGTGTATGACAGCCGCTGAATGAGTGAGTGACAGTGATAATGTCCATAGGTCATTTGACAATGTTTATTTTGAAGCCCTTCAAATCTTTACACTTTCTGTACCGCCATTGGCGCATCAGTCGCATGGTGCTTAGCTCAGTCGGTAGTCGATTGATATTTGCAAGAACATTTGTTATGAAGCAGACAGAACTTTCTCTTTCTATGTAATTGTTTTACATTTTCAATTATATTAAAAATATCACTATAGCTTCTTAATTTTCAGCATAGTTTAAGTATTTTATTTTATTATGATTACACACTTGAACAAACCTTAGGTGCACTGAGTGCCCTGGCACTAGAACATTTAAAATCGTTTATTTGTGTCGGCGCCCGAGAGAGAAAGAGAAAGAAAGAAAGAGATGGAGAGAAAGAGAGATGTGGCTTGGTCAACATGGTGGTGTGAAAGAATATCACATATACAACAGATCTGTTGAGAAACATGGCTGGTCCTTAAAGGGAAGCAACATCTCTGTCCATGATGATATTTTTGTCTGTGGCAACACTGCAATGATGCTTAAACAGATGTTATTTCTTTCAGACTCGTCTGGAAATGTATAACTACTCTGGAGAGGCTGTCACCGACCTTCCGCAGGCTGTCCATTATCCAGTGATTGTCCATAGGCCAGCATTGGTGGACTATGAAATTCTGATAATACCTTTTGGAAGAAACAATCCTATACCACCTAAGGTAATACGACAGGTTTTTTTATTGTCAGGGCTTCTTCTATAGAACCTTTGTATAGACTACTTTTTGTGTAGTTCTACGTTGATAGACAATGAGTGGTGAGTATCGGCAGCTTTTTAAGACACTTTGAGTAAAATACCGGCATTGTGTTTTTTTTTTTTTTTTTTTCTAGCTTGGGGGGAATGGAAAGGGCGAGGGGGTGGATAGAGGGAGGGGGTGGAGTTCATTTTTTTTTCTTTTAAAAGTAAGGTACATTATCTTATCTAAACGGTTTTCAATAATCTGTTCTGCGAAAGAGATTTAAGGCCAAACTTGCCTGACTAAAACTAGCTCGGTTTTTCTTCTTCTTGTTCTTTTTTTTTTTTTTTTTTCTCATTTATCTTCTTCTCCTTCTTCTGATTCTTCTTCTTCCTCTTCCTCCTTTTCTTCTTCTACTTCTTCTTCTTCTGCTTCTTCTTCTTCTGCTTCTGCTTCTTCTTCTTCTTCTTCTTCTTCTTCTTCGTCGTCGTCGTCGTCGTCGTCGTCGTCACTTCTTCAAAGAAGAAAAGGCCAAATAGAGAAGGAAGCGATAGACATAGAATCAGAAATAAAAAAGAAAACGGACATTAAAAAATTATGAAGAAGAACCTGTAGTAGAATTACAAAGAAGAATATTCAGGGGAAAAAAATGTCATTGCTTTAATTTGATTTATTTCAATGGCTTTGCTGCGCTGAATTTGATACCTGTAATTTAATCCAAGGAAGACTTACTGTATCGTGGTGTAGCGGTTAGACGCCCGCCTGCAGATCCAAAGGTCGTGGGTTCAAATCAGAACGGTGCTAGACTTTAGACACAAATTACCCTGGCTCCCGAGCCTACCCAGCATTAAATAGGAACTAGGTCACGTTGGTCGATGTGATGCTGACCACATCACCCGCTGAGCACCCTTTAGTCTCATAAATACAGCTCTAGCCCTATGCGCCCAAATTGCATTAGGGTGTGAAAATTTGTACAGTTACTGAAATATTTAACACCTGTGAAATGAGATGCTTGAAATGAAAAAAAGAAATTTACAAAAAAAAAAAAAAAAACGCTACCAGATGAACCATTTGAGATATCGTTTAGAAAGGATATTAGAGAGACTGTGGGAACAACACCGTGCAAATATTCAGTGAGAAACAGAAGATACGATGGTTTGGTCACCTAGTAAGAATGCAGTCCGAACAACAACAAAAAGCAGGCGTTGCATTAGAAAAGATCTGATGTGAAAGCAAGAGCTCGACTGAAATTAAAGAGCTTCTATATCGACACGGAATGAGAATAACCATTGCTGCCCATCAAGTGAGTAATGGTTCCCAAACTTTTCCTCCCCACGGCGCTTAACAGCAAAGGTGGAATTGATGATGATAATGATAACTGACTGAAATATTGTGTAAATTGTGTATACGCAAAACAAGTTAGATTTTTTATCCCACCCAGATGGTTCTCAAGAGAGGCACCAGAATCAAGTTCTTACCAGTGACGGAAGAGTTGAATATCCCTATAGAAGACCTTAGAAGCTACACGCACTACTCGAAGTGCAACATTCCACCTTTCAGCTACAACTCCTATGCTCCAGGCATTGTTCACGCTCTGAAGCCTGGAGAGTACTTCTTCGTTCCCAGGAGTCAACACCTCTGTGAGGATAATCAGCGAGTACAGATCAAAATTGATGACGTGTAGACACCTCTGGAACAAGTCATCTATTTGTGCACGATAAAACATTTTCTTTTCAAATTCCTGTCTACCACGGTCGTACATTTTACTATCATTAACAAAGTGTACTTTAGTATATTATTTTTTTTTTTTATTTAAGTTTAATTATACAGTGTTTGGCACAAAACCAAATCTAAATCACAAAAAGGGGTAAGATGGAAGCCAGCGAAAAGTCAGGAGGCTCAAAAAGATCTTCACGGCCTGAGGAAAATGTTGCTGCAAGGAGTGACCAAGTGATTTGGCCGACGCTCAACACTAAAATTAAATGCAAGATAGGTGTGTATTTTTTTTTCTACGGATCAACATCATGGCACACATATGTAATCCATATGTGATCCGTTCTACTTCTAAATCAAGCCTGAGTCAAAAGAATGTCAGTGCAATGCGCGAACTTTGTTTTACCGGAGAGGATCCTGGGCACTCTTCCGAATACCGGCCCCATATTATTCAAAGACAAAAAATCCCATTCAGGGCCTCAAGAGGTCGTTGTTAGGGACCTAAGAGGTCATGTTGTTAAAAATATGGAACAGGAAATGCCTTCTTTTATTATATAAGTACGTTTGAACGAAATTATCGAGTGTTTGCTAGTACAGTTGATATGCAGTCTGCTTGTTACACCGGTGATCAGGTTGATCGGGGTTCGATTCTCCGGCGGGCCAAAAGAAAAGAAAAATATTTTTCTATTTTTTTCTTCAAAAGGGTGCGATATTTGCGCCTTTACTCGGTCTTGTGGTTAACAGCTAGGTTGCGATAGCGGCGGCAAATTTTTCTTTGTAGTATTGCACGTTGTGTTGTGGTTAACAACTAGGCTGCGATATCTGCGCCTTTACTCGGTCTTGTGGTTAACAGCTAGGTTGCGATAGCGACGGCAAATTTTTTTTCACTTTTAAAAGGGTGGTTTAGACGTTGTTTTGTAGTTACAACAGTTGATAAGCAGTTAAAAGGGTGGTTTGCACGTTGTGTTGTGGTTACAACTAGCGACGGCAAATTTTTTTTCACTTTTAAAAGGGTGGTTTAGACGTTGTTTTGTAGTTACAACAGTTGATAAGCAGTTAAAAGGGTGGTTTGCACGTTGTGTTGTGGTTACAACTAGGCTGCGATATAGGCTGCGATTGCGCCTTTCGCTCGGTCTTGTAGTTAACAGCTAGGCTGCGATAGCTCTCCGGCGGGCCAAAAGAAAAAAAAATATTTTTCTATTTTTTTCTTCAAAAGGGTGCGATATCTGCGCCTTTACTCGGTCTTGTGGTTAACAGCTAGGTTGCGATAGCGGCGGCAAATTTTTTTTTTACTTTTAAAAGGGTGGTTTAGACGTTGTTTTGTAGTATTGCATGTTGTGTTGTGGTTAACAACTAGGCTGCGATATCTGCGCCTTTACTCGGTCTTGTGGTTAACAGCTAGGTTGCGATAGCGACGGCAAATTTTTTTTCACTTTTAAAAGGGTGGTTTAGAAGTTGTTTTGTAGTTACAACAGTTGATAAGCAGTTAAAAGGGTGGTTTGCACGCTGTGTTGTGGTTACAACTAGGCTGCGATATAGGCTGCGATTGCGCCTTTCGCTCGGTCTTGTAGTTAACAGCTAGGCTGCGATAGCTCTCCGGCGGGCCAAAAGAAAAAAAAAATATTTTTCTATTTTTTTCTTCAAAAGGGTGCGATATCAGCGCGCTTTACTCGGTCTTGTGGTTAACAGCTAGGTTGCGATAGCGGCGGCAATTTTTTTTTTACTTTTAAAAGGGTGGTTTAGACGTTGTTTTGTAGTATTGCACGTTGTGTTGTGGTTAACAACTAAGCTGCGATATCTGCGCCTTTACTCGGTCTTGTGGTTAACAGCTAGGTTGCGATAGCGACGGCAAATTTTTTTTCACTTTTAAAAGGGTGGTTTAGAAGTTGTTTTGTAGTTACAACAGTTGATAAGCAGTTAAAAGGGTGGTTTGCACGTTGTGTTGTGGTTACAACTAGGCTGCGATTGCGCCTTTCGCTCGGTCTTGTAGTTAACAGCTAGGCTGCGATAGCGGCGGCGAAATGCTCAATGGTCATGTCACGGGCAGCTAATCTCCTTTTTTTTTTTTTTGTTCGCCCTTGAAATGGCGGTTGGCATAGTGTATTGTGGTTTACAAATACGCTGCTATATCTGCGCCTTTCGTGCTAGGTTGCGATATCTGCGCCTTTCGCCCCAACACATCTGATTTCAGCAGTCCTAATTAGTTGCCTTTTACAACATTCTCTTCAGCCGCACTTGTGATTACGAGTATGTTGTAACATCACTAGACATCACTAGGTAGATTACGTGTATCACATTAATGTGCGAAATTCGCTTGCTTAGACAACTGGACCCGCTATCCTGTTTAAACTCTGGACATCAAAGTTGTCGACTGGTCTGAGAATGCCCGTTACGTCTCAACTCTAACCCTCGGTAATTAGCCACCTGCCCGTCGGCAAGTTCGGGTCTTTTGTCCGTTCGACTGGAAGATTGCATAATTTTTCAACGTAGATGCGTTCCCTGGTCCAGCTGTTAAGCTAACGTTAAATTCCACTGAGATAAATTGTTGGTTGGTCAGACACTTTGATCGCCGCTAGGAAGATCGCTTGGGTTTGCTGTTCAGTCACCTCATTGTTTCACTTTGTAAAGGTTTCTGTTGGACTTGTGTACTTTTGTTGTTGTTGCGTTTAGAAGGAATTCTGGACTCACCGAATGCACCTCGTCACAGCTCTTTGCGAATTTGTGCACTTGCGTAGATAATTAATTGCTTATCGGCAAAAGTTGCGAATAAAGTGGAAATATTTCTTTGATAATTTGTGCAGCTACTTTTAATTATGGCAGGCAGACCATCGGCTCCAAAACAGATAAGCAATAATATTCTACAAGTTGATCAACTGGCAGCTGTAGATGTCAGACCTGATGATTTATATAGAATAATGGACGATAAACTACAGTGGTTGCAATGGCTCGCTATGCACAGAATAATACGGAACTCAGTAGACTGTTCGTCTTGCAACCGTCGGATGTCATTAGTGTCAAGGCTAGAATGTTCCGATAGATTCTCTTGGCGATGTCGTCGCTGTAATACTCGTTGCAGTGTACGGACGGGTTCGTTCTTCGCTAATTGTGAACTCCCAACTGAAAGAATTGTGATGGTAATGTTTTACTGGTTGTTCGAAGTCAAGCAAAAAAATGTGATGTTTTTTGAGAGATTGACAAGCTGTGATACAGTAGTCAACTATAACAATTATTTTCGGGTAGAGTGTTACAACTGGCTGCTGCTTAGCAACCCTCAGTTGGGAGGATTTGATGCTAACGGACAGTCAGTGGTTGTTGAAGTTGACGAAAGCTATTTTTTCCACCGCAAGTACCATCGTGGTTACTTTCGTCGTGGTCAATGGGTAGTTGGGCTAGTTGAACGTGGTAGTGGCCGTTGCTGGTTGGAAGTTGTTAATAGGCGAGATGCGACAACATTGGAACGCATCATAAGTGAGCATGTGTTACCAGGAACGACGATTGTCACCGATGCCTGGCGAGGCTACAACAACGTTGGTCAACTCAACAATGGCATATATGAACATCTCGTTGTTGTTCATGCTATTAATTTTGTTGACCGTGTACACGGAGACATCCACACCCAAACAATTGAAGGGCTGTGGATGCAAGTCAAAAGGAAACAGCGTTTCCAAGGCGGCACTAGTCGTGCATTGTTTAATACATATTTAGCCGAATTTCAGTGGCGCCACAGTCACAAAGAACATGTTTTTGGACAGTATTTACAGCTGTTGTGCCACAATTTCGACATATAACTGTCAAATATTATTGGCAGAGTTGCCACTTTTCTTTGACGGAAAGTGTATTGCATTTTGTTTTCTGCATTTCCTTCTTTTCGTCTGTCATTTCATTTTCTCAGTGACCACACTAGCAGGTGGTACACACTTCATTGATACTGAACATCCTCTTGTGTTTAGATAAGTTGTAGCCAAGTATATCTTCTCTGCTATGTCGTTTCTACTACACATCTTGGTATTTTAAAATCCATCAAAGTAGATATGATATTGTTGCAGGTATAACGCAGCGCTCTCTTTAATATACATCAAATGCATTAGATATTTAGAGAAACAGGCCGACAGTTTTTATTCCTTCTGAAATCCTGATTTGGCTTCTTGTAATTTAATAATCTGATTGAATTTGCTTTGTGTATTATATATATATATATATATATATATATATATATATATATATATATATATATATATATATATATATATATATTGTGTGTATCTTATGTATCTTTTTTTTTAAAAAATTCCACTGTGTGGAGGGAGAAAAGGAGCGGGGGTGGGGGGTTAGGGGTAGGGTTAGGGTTAGGGGTAGGGGTAGGATTAGATGTTAAAATTTTGACGTAGGGTTTCGAAATAGTGGCCGACAATCTGATGTTTGTGGGCGTGGCGCCACTGAAATTCTGCTAAATATGACGCCAATAGTGTGCGGCTGATGCCCAATCGTTGGCGAATGGTGCGTTTCACCAGCATCCAGAGGCCCTCAATTGTTTGTGTGTGTATGTGACTGTGTACGGCATCGACGAAGTTGGTCTGGTGGACTACTACCTCGTGCAGATAGATGCCATGCCGTAAGTTTGCCACGTTGCTGTAGCCTCGCCAAGCGTCAGTCACGATGGTCGTTCCCGTATCGTATCGTAATCTTTTATAATCCTCTCCAATGTCGCCGCATCTCGTTTTCGCACAAGCTCCAAGTAGCAACGGCCAGTCTCACGCTCTACTAGCCCGACGATCCAACGACCGTGACGGATGCGACCGCGCTGATACTTTCGTCGGAAGAAGTAGCTCTCGTCTACTTCGACCACGATAGATCTGCCGGTCTCATCGAGTCCTCCCAGCTCAACGGTGTGTCTCAACATCCAATTATAGCATTCCTGACGGAAATAATTGTTGTAGTTGACAATGGTGTGCCAGTTCGTGAGTCTCTCGAGGACCATGACAGTCGCTGAACTTACGCCGGAGAGCCAGTAGTACATCATCATAAGTATTTTCTCGGTCGACATGTCGCTGTTGGCGAAAAACGACCCAGTGCGAACACTACACCTAGTATTACAGCGATAACATCGCCAACCGTATCTGTCGCTACAGTCTTGCCGGGGACATAGGAACATTGGCCGCGTGCATGAGGTACACGGTTGCGTGTTCCTTATCAGACTATGCTCAGTTAGCCACCGCAACCATGCATACTTATGTCATTATGGCATACAGGAGTTACGTCCGTGGCAACTAAGTCGTGCGTCGGAATAACGATGTTAGTTATGTGAGTGCGTCTAACTGCCTTGTTGCTTCTTGTGTCGTTTGTTTCGTTGTGGCTTTTCCGATCACTGTTTGGAGGGCGGCCACGCTAGAGAACTCTCAGTCGTCCAAGGCTGTTTATTCTTCGTCCGGATTTGCCAGTAGAGCCGAAGTGAAGACTGATGATGATGATCTTAACGTTGCTACCCAGCCACACGGCGCTCCGATGGATCGAAAATTATTCCTCCCCACGTCACTTCAGCGCTCCGATGGATCAAAAATTATTCCTCCCCACGTCACTTCAGTCGATCGAAAACTATTTCTTTCCGATGGATCGAAAATTTTTCCTCCCCACGTCACTTCAGTGCAGCGAAAACTATTTCTTAACGGCAGAAGTGAAGACTGATGATGATGATCTTAACGTTGCTACCCATCGACACAGCGCTCCGATGGATCGAAAATTTTTCCTCCCCACGTCACTTCAGTGCAGCGAAAACTATTTCTTAACGGCAGAAGTGAAGACTGATGATGATGATCTTAACGTTGCTACCCATCGACACAGCGCTCCGATGGATCGAAAATTTTTCCTCCCCACGTCACTTCAGTGCAGCGAAAACTATTTCTTAACGGCAGAAGTGAAGACTGATGATGATGATCTTAACGTTGCTACCCATCGACACAGCGCTCCGATGGATCGAAAATTTTTCCTCCCCACGTCACTTCACAGCGCTACTTCACAGCGCTTAACGCGCAGATGTGGAAACTGATGATGATGGCCTCAATTATTTCACGGCATTATTGGTACGTATTGTTCCATATTTTGTTGTTCCATATTTTGTATAACACGTCACTTCAGCGCTCCGACGCACTTCAGTGGATCGAAAACTATTTCTCACAACGCTTAACGCGCAGATGTGGAAACTGATGATGATCTACGTATTGTACCATTTTTTGTTGTACCATATTTTGTATAACTCCTTTATAACCCCTTGACCTCTTTGTAACCTCTTGAACCCTTTGAGGCTCTAACAGGAATGTTTTGGACAGCAAATAATATGGGGCCGGTATTCGGAAGAGTGCCGGATCCTGAAATACTTTGGGTAGATTTTCTCCCGGGAAGCGCCATCAGGCAACTCTTTACGACTTCCAACTGCCAAGGGACCATTTACGCACGTCTTTCTACCCAGAGACTCCGGGAAATTACTAGAAGTCCACGTGAAAAAAAAAAAAAACAGCCGTCACCGAGGCTTGAAACCGGAACCTCTAGCACTCGAGGCGGACACTATGCCTCGATACCACGAAGTCCCCTACAAGATGGATATACAATCGCACTCTTACTTTTACTATTGGAACTCAAAACTTACTTATGAGATGCTGACGGACACCTTATGTAAATATTCTAAGTGCTCTGATGTCGATTCTTGATTCAACTTTCAAATTACATTCAAAGACAGCAAATGAAATAGTTTGGCTGGCCACTTAGAGAATTGTGACTCCTTGTCACGTCATCCCAAAACCATCGGTCCGGTATTTTTTTTTTTTTTTTAAATTACCTGAGACTGAAACCCAACATTATAGTTCGAGTGTTATGGAATTATCTCAATCAGTTACTAACCTTTTAGCCTCACAACCGCTCTTAGGCAAATCACTGTGTCATTATGAGGTGACAGTTTATAATCCCACTGTGACAACCCTGGCTATCAATTTATATTTATGTGTTTAATTGCCTACTCTAATATCTCTTTAAGTCTTCTATTTCTGTTTGCCCCCGTTTCCAATAATGTAAGGGGAATAACACATATAATCATGTCCAAAAACATGGAGAATATAACAACCTGTTCTTGCATTCCTTCTTCTTTTCCTTCAAGGCCACAACCTTCTGTCTCCTGTACTTTCAATCAGCTCTGAGACAGATAACCCTCCATGCCATGATATCAAACGTCTAGCATACTTTCTCTCGGTCTCCCTCTACCTCTTTTTGCCTCCGACTTGCTATTTGTCACTATTTACTCCAGTTTTCTCCTTCTCAACACATTAACAAAAAGTGTAAATTGTCTCCTTCTGATTTGGACAATCAGTTCTCTTCCTGGTTCCGTTTCTTTAAAGAAATCTTCATTACTCTTTTTATATATCCAGGGTATTCTCAACATTCTTGAATTTACAAAATTGCATGTTGTTCAATGATCACTCTCGTGATCACTGGCATCATGAGAGCTAGTGGGTTAAAATGGCTGGGGCATATTAAAAGAATATCAGATTACTGAGAGGTAAAAACTGTATACACAAGGGAGATAAATGATCGCAGTCCACCAGGCAGAAAAAAAAAAAAAAAAAACAACGATGGGGTGATAATGTCCTGAGAGATCTGCAAACACTTGGTGTTACCAACTGGAAAGAGAGATAAGTTGAGGCGGGTGATATCTGCAGCAATGAACCTCAAAGGCTCGGAATGCAGAAGAAGAAGAGACATGTCACCTAAAAAATAACAATACATCGGGAAGAAACAGAAAATGTCACAAACTTTGAATATCTATGTTCCCTAATAAACAGCATTGAAGACTCTGGTCAAATACGGATGCCAGGTTAAAAAAACAAAAAAAAACTTTTAGTATATGTTTATGTACCAGCAACTAATTCAAAGTGAACATTTTGAGAACATACATCTTTTATGTAGCAACATATGTATGTGAGTCGTGGACTGTCTCGCAGACCTTCAGGAAGAAAACTGGGGCTTTTGAGCTGAGATGCTTTAGAAAGATTTTATGAATTCCATGGACAAAGAAGAATAGATAAGCTGTCAACCTAAACATCTGATCATCAAGGAAGTTTGACCAGTAAACAGCATCCTGTCTCGGAAGCTGAAATATTTTAGCCATATCAAGCGTGTCAGTGGATGCGAAAAATAAAAGCAGAAGATATGGTATCAGGAAAGCGAGGCAGGGAGTTACCATCAGGAAGATAGGCACAGGATATATTAGTGATTCCTTGGGTAGGAAAATACACGAGACGGGAGAGCTGGTGAGAGACGGAGATTCTCTTAGGCCGGCCGTGATGGGAGAATGTGGCACAAAAGACATGCTACGTGATGGTGATATCTGTGTGTGTGTAGGAATACAGATTTCTGAATCTTTTCCATACTGAAAGTAGTTCTTCCCCGATCTGAAGGTAATCTAAGTAGTTCTTCACCGATCTGAAAGTAATCTAAATAAAGAAATAGCATTGACTATAGCTGGTGTCTTTTTTCGAAACTTCATATGACGTTAGTATTCCCACCTGTCCTGAGCCTTCCGTCTTGTTTAAGGTCAATCATTCATCATCATCATCATAAACCACTTCTGCCGTTAAGCGTCGTGGGGAGGAATAATTTGCTATCTGGTGTACTTTGGCTACCACTGGCTATTGTCATGCCGTGAAGGCGTAGATTGTCTTTAATGTTGTCGATCCATGTTTTCCGCGGCCGTCCTCTTGCTCTTGTAGTTGATCTTCTTAGATGTAGTGCTTGTGATGGTATTTGATCTTGCTGCATTCTAACGATATGGTCAAACCACTTGATCTGCTGTTTCTCGGTGAATCTAGTACAAGGTGTCGTTCCCACAATTTGCCTGATAGTTTCATTATTGACTCAATCTCGGATGGTTAGGTTGGCTGCTTTTCTCAGGCACCTCATCTCGCAGGTGGTGATTTTGCGTATATGGGCTTTAGATAGTGTCCATGTATGGCACTGGTAGCCTAATGTTGGAATTAATATGCCAGTAAAAATCTGTCTCTTTGCACTCATAGTTATGCTTGGATGTCTTAATAATGGTGACAATTGGTATATAAGTACACTTGCTTTCTGACATCTGGTTTCTATTTCTCTGTCAATTCTACCATCTTCTGTGATCATACTTCCTAGATATTTAAACACCCTAACTTGACTCAGGGCAGAACCATTCAGCTGTATGTGTAGTGGAGCAGGGGTTCTACTAACTTGCATTGTTTCAGTTATGTTTACATTAGGGCTGTACCGAATAGTGATTTCCACTATTTGGCCGAATACTAATAGTGGGACCAACTACTCAGCCGAAAACGAATACGAATACGAATAGTGTATCATCATCATCATCAGGTGCCTTGCCGACTGGCGAGGGCGATCATGCCTCTCCACAATCTGCAATCTCCTGCAGCATGTATCAGTTCGTGTGCTGATACACCTCCATGCCATGCAACAAGATTGTCAAGAATCTTCTATCGTTGTCTCCCTCTATCCCTCCTTCCACAGATATTTCCAGTGGTCACCAAATGTTCCATTTTCCCTCTTCTCATAACATAGCTGAAAAATGACGACTGTCTCCTTCTGATGTCTGTAATAAGTTGTCTTGGGGCTCCCGCCTCTTTCAAAACCTCTTTCGCTCGGCAGTTCGTTCGATGTAATTTAAACGCACGTTCATATTCTCGTTAGCAATATCTTCAAATTTGATTTGGGCGAAGACACCATAGAAGAACGAAAAATGCATGATATCTTTCTTTCTCTCTCTCCCCCTCTCTCTTTCTCTCTCACACACACAGACACACACACACGCAGACACACACACACACATACTGCAGTTGTCATTTTATGCAGTTTGTACCACGCAACCGGGTCGCATTCCCCCCCCCCCCCCCCCCCCCCCGCTACGACAGACTTAGGCAACAGCAACTATTGTGTTAATGAGAGAGTTGTTTTAGTCCACTAAAGTGTATGCAGAAAAGGGAGTAAGGTAACCACTATTCGTATTCGGCCCGACCGCAACTATTCGGCCGAATACCGAATAGTTATTAGGTCCACTATTCGGCTCCGAAGCGAATGCGAAGCGAATATTCGGTACAGCCCTAGTTTACATTGATTCTGAAAAATGCCTAGTTTTATGATTCCTTTATGTTTGCTGGCACCATAAATAAAAATGCATATGACAACTGAAATTTTTGTTTTACTTCCGTTTCATCCACTTCCCTATGTCAAGTTCATTTTCCAATTGTTTGACTTTTCGTTGCATGTTTGTAAACGTGTCTCGGCTATCTTGCCTAACAATTTCATGTAAAATATTTTTTCACAGGAAGGATGACCCAGACGGGTGTGTTCCTAGCTATAGGCTATAGACAGGTTAGTTGCGTATCCTTTACAGGACGTTGCAGAACCAACCCCAATAGCCCCTGGCTATGGTTTTTCTAGGCAAATTCACGTCCAGTAGTTTGCCATTTCTTTCTATACGGTCGGCTCTCTTGATACCACTGTCGAAACCAACGCAAGGCGCATGGTCCGCAGCTGGGATCGAACCCGGCATCCTGGCGTTACGAAGCGTTCGCATCGACTTAGCCACAGAGCTGACATAGGCTATAGACAGCCACACACACACACACACAAAAATAAGACGAATAAAATGGAAACACATTTTATTTTGATTCGCTCATTGTTTTTATTTTTTTTTATTTTTTATTATTATTTGCTTTCTCTAGAACGATTCTCCACATGTGCTCTAATTCATTGCGGTTTCTCCTAGACGAAAGTACCAGAGAAATTTACAACTAATGTTAATATTTTCACTTCTAATGCGAGATGAATCGAGCACCTCTTTAATTGCTTTTGTCTCTTCTACCCGTAATGTAAAGCCACTTACTTCCTCTTCTGCGTGCCGTTGAAGACACCTTTACCTGTTTCTAGAAGATGTTATAATGTGCTATGGGATTAGGAGTCATGGGAATCACAGGCCATGGCGATGGCGAGTGTCACTAGCCAGACCCGCCCGTGTCAAGATAAGTCTTCAACAATGAGAACATGGGATTCAGGGCTTGTGTTTTCTGCTCTCCATAGCACAAAGCTTGGGCAGTACCGTAGAGACCAAGTGTTGCCCATTCTTCATGCTCCCCCCCCCCCCCCACGTCCCAGGCCCCTCATTGTTTACCCCAAAGGAAAGATAACACCTGCAAGTTTGGAACCAAGCACACTGCAGAAGCTCCAGATAGAAGAGCCGATCAAGTTTCAAACCGTTGAATATGCTCGTAAATGAACAACAATCCCAAACAGATAATTTTGGTTTAACATGCAGAAAAAACCACGCGTAAGGTCTTCACAGAAGCATATCATAGTAAACTCTGCTTTATTTTATATTCAACAATTTGTCAACAGCAAATTTGACTGTAACATCTATATTTGAATGAAAAACAGATAACAGTCTATATTCAAGCATGGTATTTATAAACCCCAGTGACAGCAGTGCAGGTACCGAACTGATAACGATATACATATTTTCATCATTCTGTTGTGTAGTTATCCGTCACATAAGGCTCGCAGTTAGTTACTTGGTAAGTTAGTTGAGATGTGATCACTGCACTCCGGATATGTTCATGGGTGCTCAGATCCTTTCTTCATTAAAAAATCCAGCGTCCTATGACTAATACTGTCAGTTCTTTGTTGATTGGTAAATCTTTTTGTTAGCCTAGTATATCTCTCGCTTTTGGCTTTGCCGATTTTAACTGCCAGATCTTTCATTCTGATAAGCGATGTGAAATTGCTGTCAGGAAAGTCCTCCACCCTTCCAGTTTCTTTAAGGACATTAAAAATATCAGTATGATCAATGGGTTGACCTCCAGATTGAAAGCTAATCTAGTCAACTTATCAGCCCTTTGTGATCAACACCATCATGCCACGGAACGAAGATAAGGACGACGTTACGCACAGTGGATTTCTGTAATGGCTTAATCCATTGCCTTCGTACAGAATGTGTCTGGATCTTCCTGATCATGCTCATGGAATCGTTAAGTATACACACACACGGGTGTCTTGTGTTCTTAGCCGTACGAATGCTTGCGTTACCGTAATCACCTCCATCGTCATGCAGCTTGCTGTGAACGCATATGCACGTCTTAGTTGTCGTATAACAGATCCGTATATGCACGTCAGTACATCTGCTTCGTCGGAGTTATCGCTGATGAGAGTGTCGACCTCCGCAGTGACCGCATTCTGCTCCCTGCAATTTTTGTCGATCGCGACAATACAAGAAAAGATGCCATTAAACACAGGAGGCACGTGTATCCACTCTTCACTAGGAGTGATATTGGTTGGCTTACCTACTTGCTTGACGACATCGTCTGCTCGAACAAGCCATGACTTACCCCTCTTCAGCCTGTGACCTTTTTTTTCAGACTAGAGCGCTTGAAGCAATGGGCGACTCGTAATCCAACGTACCGCGATCGAAACCCACTGCTGGCTCCGTGGATTTTATCATGGTACGGGGCAACGCAGGTCGACCCAGCCTGAAATGGGTACCAGGATGGCTGTCCTGGGGAAGTAAAGACGGCCGGCGTAATGCTGACCACATTAACCATCCAGTGCATTTTGGTCTGACAAATTAGAGGCTCTTCACATATACCCGATGCGACTTAATTATCTTAAGGTATGCACGACCCTCCAGATCTCTATCCTTCCGTTGATGATCGGAAAGTCAAACAGATATCTCATTGCTAGACAGGAAGTGACTCTTGTAAATTACAAAATATTACGCATGGCTTCATTTTGCGCCTTGTCAAATCTTTCAATTTGTGTAGCGCTGACAGTGAGGATGGCCATAGCATACTCAGTAGAGCTCTCAGTCTATACTTCCATTCTATTCTATCTTCGGCAATCCTGTCGATGTAATCCAATATAGCACATTTGGCCTCTCTCAACCTTCATCTCGGAATTTCGCCTGAGTGTCCTCTGTTCCCCAATTAATGTGTTTCCCATTTCAGTGTCTGTTTTGAGATTATCTGCTTGCTTTTTGTCTTAGCATGTGCCAAATATAACGTCTTGCATCTGTTGAGCTCACCTAGTGCCTACGCATTTCTGTTATTTTATCGCTTTTCACGTTCATTCCAGTTATTATTCACGAATTTGATTCGATTAGGCACGTGCACATGATTTACGTACACAAAACAAACACAAAATCATCAACAATTAAAACTAGTTAAGAAATCCATTCTTCTTCCTCTTTAACTTCGCATTCACAAACTAAAACTCTGGCGGAAACATTTGGCTGTCTGTCCACTTCTGACTGACTGACTGACTTTCTACCCCACCAGGACATCACACAAGCGATAAACACCCGATGACACAAAGTGCCACCATGCGGATGAGGATCGCCGTGGAGAGGTCCCAGAACCCGCGTTCAGACATTTGGCCATATTTATGGCCTGCCTATATTGCGGCCCCTGGCAAAAGCCAGAGTAGGGCTTCAAATGACAAAAAATTTCGTCCTGAAAAGTCTCTGTCCACTTCTGGATTATAGTCTTGTTTCAGAACTTGAGTCTTGCGTGCAAATACGCTTTACAAATCTGGCTTGTTTGTATGCAAATAGTTGGTTTCTGATCTTTCGGGCAGATGCACTCCAACATCAAAGAAAACATCCTTAATAAGTCGACTCTCACGGCATGCTTCTTAGGCAACAGTGGAACTATTTTCAGATGCCCCAAACAAGGTCCCGGAGCCCACACAGGAAGTAAGAAGCAGAACAAACAATGCATCCTCTTGGAATCAGGTAATACAAAGACATGGAAGGATGCAGTAAAATCAATTGATTGGACTCTCACTAAAACACTTATGCTAAGGTAAGTTCAAGGGGAAATCATTTGTTTACATTCAACATTTTCACTTTTTTCTCTCGATTCTTTCCCGTTTTCTTTCTGTCTTTTTTTTGTTATTTAAAGAACAGGCGGCTATCCTACCGCTCGGGAAATTCCCGTATGCGTTCGGACCTAATATTCAGCAGCTATAGAAGAGTTGCAATGCTGATGATACCAGAAACAGTTTGAGTTCATGTTTGTCTTGTCTTTCCTCTGAGTGTAGGCTATCGGCCAGATCCTTTCGTCATTTTATGTAGAATAATACACGTCCTTTTTGGGACGTAATTTTTCGTTATTTGAAGCCCAACTTTGGCTTTTGCCAGGGGCCGCAATATGGGCAGGCCATAAATATGGCCAATTGTCTGAACGCGGTTTCTGGGACCTCTCCACGGTGATACTCATCCACATGGGGGCACTTTGTGTCATCGGGTGTTTATCGCTTGTGTGATGTCCTAGTGGGGTAGAAAGTCAGTCAGTCAGTCGTCATTTCCCGTTGCACCAAGTCCATTCACACTGCCATAATATTTATATAATTACGTGCTCGCAAAGGATCTTTAGTCGGCGTCCGTGGCTTAGGCGTTGGAGTCCGACTCGTAATTCCAACGTACCGTGATCAAAACCCATTGCTGGCTGCGCGGATTTTTATCATGTTATGGCGCGTTGCAAGTCGACCCAACCTAAAATGGGTATCAGGATGTATGTCCTGGGGAAGTAAAGACGGTCGGTGTAATGCTAACCAAATTACCCACCTAGTGACGATTGGTCTGTAAAAATATGGGTGCTCTTCCCACATGTTGATGCATCTAAAGGCGTGAGAATAGATCTTAATTACTTACCAAACGGCCTTGACTACATCCAGATTGTTTTGCATCACTTGTCACCCAGTGGTACAACACCAGCCAATCTATCTGCCTCTTTATTGATTACAAAATCGACATCATAGCACACACCGGGCATACCTATGGATGATCCGACTTCCGCAGCAAATGTCTTAAAAGCGTTGTAATAATGTAGATTCTAACTGTCCCGTAGCACACTTATACACACACACAAACGTCGTCCTCGTCCTCTCATACGCTCATCTTTCCCGGAACGCCTGCTAATTCTTTATCCCAAATGATCTGCCAAATGCTTCGATGAATGTTTTAAAAGCAACTTAATCATAAAGCTGTCAAATGAAGTCAATATTGACAATATTATATTCACTTGCAAATTATTAAATTCACATAAACCAAATATTCACACTGTGTTAATTAAAACAGACCTTGCCAGGTTTTTTTTTTTTTTTTTAAGTATCCTTAGACTATATGTAAAAAAAAAAAGCAAAAACACATCATATGTTAACTGACACACAATAATATCAAAATATATAAAGTGAGCTGTGCAGAATAGCCGTAATCGCTTTCTACATCTTTAAATGTTCTACTTTATAGATGTATGTGTGTGTATTTTTCCCTTCACGTTTACTGGTTTTAAACTCCAGTGCAAAAATTCTGGCTGTTCGTCCACTTCTGATCTTTAGTCTTATTCAAGAAAGTGAGATTTGCGTGGAAATCTGTTTTACACACTAGGCTTACATGCATACTATCAGTTGTTCGATTCCCAGGTTGATGCACTGCAACTTCGAAAGAAACAGTCCTAATTAGTCGTCCCTTATAACTTGCGTGATAGGGAGCCGTAGGTCTAGTTAAGGAACCATGGGTCTAGTTAAAGGACCGTGGGTCTAGTTAAGGAACCATGGGTCTAGTTAAAGGACCGTGGGTCTAGTTCAGGTACCGTGGCTCTAGTTAAGGGACCATAGGTCTAGCTTAGGAACCGTGGGTCTAGTTAAAGGACAATGGGTCTAGTTAAGGAATAGTGTGTCTAGTTAAGGGACAGTGGGTTTAGTTAAGAGACAGTCGGTCTAGGTAAAGGAGCGTGGGTTAAGTTAAGGAATAGTGTGTCTAGTTGAGGGATAGTGGTTCTACTTAAGGGATAGTGGTTCTAGTTCAGGGATAGTGGTTCTAGTTAAGGGATAGTGTGTCTAGTTAAGGGATTGTAGTTCTACTTAAGGGATAGTGGTTCTAGTTAAGGGATAGAGTGTCTAGTTAAGGGATAGTAGTTCTACTTAAGGGATAGTGGGTCTAGTTAAGGGATAGTGGTTCTAGTTAAGGTATATTGGTTCTAGTTCAGAGATAGTAGTTCTAGTTTAGGGATGGTGGTTCTAGTTAAGGGATGGTGGTTCTAGTTTAGGGATAGTAGTTCTAGTTCAGGGATAGTGGTTCTAGTTAAGGGATAAAGGTTCTAGTTAGGGGATAGTGGTTTTATTTAAGGGAGCATGGGTCTAGTTAAGGGACAGTGGGTTTAGTTAGGGGAGCGTGGGTCTTGTTAAGGGAGCAAGGGTCTACCTAAGAGACAGTAATGTCTAGTTAACGGACAATAGTGACAGTGGGCCTTGTTAATGGACAGTGGGTCTAGCTAAGGGAGCGTGGGTCTAATTAAGGGAGCAAGGTTCTACCTAAGAGACAGTAATGTCTAGTTAACGGACAATAGTGACAGTGGGTCTAGTTAAGGGAGCGTGGGTTTAGTTAAGGAACAGTGGGTCTAGTTAATAAAGCGTGGGTCTAGTTAAGGGAGCAAGGGTCTACATAAGAGACAGTATGTCTAGTTAACGGAAAAAAATGACAGTGGGTCTAGATAAGGGACAGTGGGTCTAGGTAAGGGAGCGGGGATCTATTCTTTTTATTCAACCCAAAATGGTGTCCTAGGGCGGATTTGTTTTCAAGGTGCACGCTTGTCTTTGGGACAGTGAGCTCAGGTGTCAGTGAAAGGCTGGTGACCTTTTTCTTTTGTCAGTTCTTCATTGTACAGCTAGGCATTGCATTTTAACAGTTGAAGCCAGAACGGTTTTGATAGCTCGGTTTTGTCGGGATGTTGTAAAAAAAAATGCCTAGCGACGCCATACCACACAAGGCATAGACCGAAACAGGAGAAGGATGTAAAGCATGAGGTATGCCAAAAACAAGATGGATAGATAACATCAATGAAGTTAATAAAACAGATGTTACCATGTTCGAGGCGGCTAGATGAACCTTAGGCGTCCCTGGTCCATAAATGAAGAATTTAAAATTTAAAAAAACCCAGCAGAAAATCAGTTACTTTTCTCCTTAAAAGTTATTTTAGAAACCTACTCTGATCTACTTCTTACTTCTGCTCACTGTATACCACAGTGATCCTAGCAAAAATGGTTAAGAACTCAGGTTGTTCATGCGGGAGAGACAGGTTCGAATCCTGTTTTTTTAAATGTCGGGTGCAATGTGGCCCTAAATCCTTAAGCACGCGTTTACAGAGGGCCTAGTTGTCGCAAAACATGTTTTACTTTCTGCATCAGACATTAATTTCTTCATCCATTCTTCCATCTTCCGTGAATGTTGTACCCAGATATTTCAACTCACATACGTGTTTGATGCATTTGAACTCCACTGTTGTATATAATTTATGTTTTATGTTTCCCTGGGACATTACTTCTAAATACACTGATAAACACATGCACAACTGGCTGTTTTTGCCCGTAATAAACATTATAATATTTACCGTATGTTTCACGATGTCAAATTCAAAGGACGTCCATACGAGCATTGTTGGTTATGTTTACATGTATGACAAATAGTTTTAGGAGTTACTGTAGATAATATCAAACACACAAACGCAACAAACAAGGCAATAATAACCAAGGCCAAGTTCACGAAATCGAAGATAAAAAAATAATGAGCTGATACATCAAATTATCAAAACTTAAACCATCACTTGACTACAGATGTCCATATTCATGTTGTCATATTGTCATATTGGTGTTATCTCTGAATTTCTGCTTGTATGAGGTGACTGATCCGTCCAGTAATAAGCTGGTTCAGGTTAAAATCGTAGGTCCCCTAATAGCCTCCGAGACTTACAACTCAGAGAGTTCTAGCCTGAATGTGAGGCCAACATAAAAATTGCCAGAAACCTCGGACAAAAGTAAATAGAGCAGGTATAATGACCAAGGTTATCATTATACGCATGTACTCATTTGTTCAAGATGGCAACACTGTTTTAAAACAGATTCACAGATTACGGGCATTTCCCGACGGTAAATGTATGTAGGTAATTAGAACGATGGCTATGTGAAGTAGCTGCTCTGACAGCCCGGACACCTGAACCTCAGGCCAACAGCTGAAACAGGTCTAGTGTGGACACATTTCAATCATGTGTCTGATATGCATCTGTGTTCACTTGCATGGTATACAGTCCACTCAGCTTCTATCTGCTACGAGACAAGACGTATTTTATCAAACTTTATATACTGTTGTTTATTGGGACAGCCAGCTTGTGCGGATTTCCTATCAGGCAAATTGTTCACTCAAAAGTCCCTTTATATGTGTTATTGTATAGCGCTCTATCTCCTTGGCTATAAAGCACAACTCAGTCTGTGTACGTCCATAGCACATTAATGAGAGTGTGAATCCTCATTTTACAGCGGAAACATTACAATTTTCTCAGTTCACACCCATCACCTTTGTCATAAACAACAGTGAATAACAATAGTCTGATAAAACTGAATCAAACTGTGACTAACACGAAATAATAACAGGAACTCCACAGGGTAGCCTGCACTGCTGTGGTAGTGTTCATCAGTAGAAAGATCCCTCGTCGACGACTGTTTTGGCCAATTACTTCCTAGACAATCTCGGAAGGTGGGCCGGTCCCTCGCACAGTCAAGTATTGATTAAACGTATGCGATCTTGTTGACTTTACTTTTAGAAATATGTCCAGCTTTGAGGGTGAGCAGGGGGGCGACGGTAGGACTGGCCCTCACGTTGGCCCTGGACCTGGCTTGATCCACAATGTCCGCTAACTCTTTTAGGACTTTAATGTGGCGCCAAGTACATCGTCCTTGGCCTAGGGTTTTTCTGCACGCGGACAATACCTGCTCGAGCGTCTGCTCAACTCTGCACAGTGGGCATGTCGGAGCGGTAGTCGCATGCCATTTAACCATGTTGACGCCAGATGGTAACACATCGTACGCAGATCTTACGACAAAGCTCAGCTCCAGCAGGGCCATTCGCCAGATCTCACCATTTGTGAGTATTCGAGGCAAGGCTCGCTGGAGGCCGATCCAATGGCTAAGCTGCGAATGCTCCGCGGTTTTTTTAAACCCGATTTGCGTTTTCAGTGTCCTTTATCTGCTGTATTACCATGTCCCTGCGTTTTTTGGCCGTGGCTTTGGACCACCAACTGACTTTCCCATGCCCTAGGCCGCATCGGTCGGTTTGTGTGAAATACATGACTTCCTTCAATTTCAGCGCTTCTTGAGCAGATTCTATCGAATCAAGGACCTTCCATTTCGTATTTGTCTTTAGACCGGATCAAACATCTGCCACCGTGGGGTCTACAGACTAGCACAGCATCATCGACTTAAAACTCTTCGGTTATTGATTTGAATTGAAGTACCAACCTAGCCTGTTTGCAATAAAGAGCTACGTTGGTCAGGCAAGGTGGTGCTCCAAGTTATTTCCTTTTTTATCCATTTTCTTCACTGCAGTCATGGTACACGAGCAGCGACCAGAGGGCTTTGCAGTCAACATAAACTGAAGACACCAGACCTTCAAGTTCCTGATCAGCCTGCGTCGCTTAAAAGCCTGCAGGCCTGTTGCTAGTGACTCATGCATACGTCGGACCTCCGTTCTGTGAGATAACTTAGAATCGTAGACGCGGCTCTTCACTGGTTCCTCCAGAACCGAGGGGATCCTTTTGCATGCCACAGTGAAACTGATTGCCTCGACTTTACTTTTAAGGATTGAGAAACTTCTGGATTTCTGTGAATTTAACTGCATGTCACACCATTCAACAAAACTGTTCAACCTCTTCAGAATCGTGGAGCATCATCCTCACTGCCCATTATGATAGTTTTTTTCATCCATAAATGCACGTATTGGCGGCATCCAGAGGTCCCCACTTCAAAAGCACTGCCCGTAGCTGGCTATCACGCCTAACATGACCTGCAAGGCCGTTACGAACAGTATTGGCGAAATCGTATCTCCCATTGCTAAACCAACGTGAGGGTCAATCCACCTCGAAGTAAACGTGGGAGCAAAGCAACTATTGCGAATTTAACAAATATTGTTCCATTATTTCGGTGATCCGTGTCGGTACGTGAAGCATGCGAAGGGCCTGCCATGATACCTTATGGGGTAGCGCCCTATTGGCGTTGGCGAGGTCCAACGATATCACATGCATATCGGTCTTCTTTGCCTTAGCTCTCTGGATACTCTCCCAGATCATGGTCGCATGCTTAAGACGTCCGGGGACGTCCGAGATGCCCCGTTTCTGAACCGTTGTGTCAATGTATTAGTTCTCCATCAAATACTGTGTGAGTCTGCGTGCCATAACCCAGAAAAATATCTTTAACACCACAAGTTCAACACCAATGTAAGACTGAATTATGCTAGACTGGAGGAGTCTCGCTTCTTGTGAATGTAGACTCCGTTGACTCTCTCCCTCTGTGCACATATGTGCTTTCAGCTCCACGCTAATCTAAGCAAGCGATGAAGCATTCAGAGGACTTTCAGACAGGTTTATACACCACGTTCGGTACACTGTTGGATCTTGGGGCAGATTTGTCGCTGGCTCTCTTTACAATTTATTCGACCTCTGGCCAAGAGGGAGGCATCGTTTTAAACGGTACCTTTCGGCAACTCTGGCCCCTTTAGCCTTCTGGTGATCTCTCCGCTGTCATCGAGAAGTTAATTTCTTGCCTGTTAAAATACGTTTTCAGTAGATGTGGCTCCAGCTCCTCTTTACCGACAACCAGAATCCCAGTATTTGGTTGCTCGATCAGGCCTCGGGCAAACTGGAACGGGTCCCTAAAGTACTTCTCTGGCTCCCTTTTGGTTCTCCATCTGTTCTTACAGAAACGCTCAGCGCGAACGAAAGCAATGTGTCTGCTCTTGGGATGTAGTCAGACCTTGTACAGTCCCTCCCGTTCGTTGCCCGTGGCGGCTTTGAACCGTTTTCTGAGTGCGTTCTTGTTTGCTTGACACTTCTCAAACTTCCTCTGCCTCCTGCTTTTTTCGTGTGTGACGCCTGGCTGCGTATTTTCGGCTGTCCTGAACTCGCGTTTACATTGCATGTAGATTACACGCCGCTGTAAAATTACTGTAAGCCTTCTGTTTTGCGTGTCAAATCAAATATGTCTTTCTTATCCTGACTGGTTTCTTATTCTTTTCTTTTGTGTATTGTTTATAAGTCAAAGCAAAGTAAGCTCCTCCCGTTAAACTTGATTTCGCTAATGAAGAGATGGTCTTTATTGTACTCAGAACTCTGCGTGTGAGGGTGTCAAAAGCTAAGAGTTGGCTGACCGAAGCTACAATCCGCTGCTTCTCATCTCCTACCTTGTTCTTTAATAGAATTCACATCTAGCTTCTTAAGCAAAACTTTGTCTGCTTTCAGATATTCAGCTGTAGACGACTATAGCATTGCAGAAGACCAGAATTTTTCTGACACAATTTGGTTTAGATCAAATTCCTAGAAAACATGCTATCACGGTACCTTTTCCGACTGTCCGGACTATAGTGTTGTAGCGTGTTATAGTCCAACGTAGGAAACACCGCTCAGGACAATAGCGACTGTGATGACCAAGGCCAACTTGTGTTAAGAAGAGTCCTCCACAATAAATGTTTACTATTTTAGGACCATTTTTGCCATCGCAAGCATTTTTCATTGTTACAAACACTCTCTTCTTAACCAATCTGAAGTGAATTTCTCCTGTGTTCCGGTTCCCTTTCTGATGTGTCCCTTGAGCTAAAACTAATTTCGTGCAATTCTGCTTCCATGAATCCATCCTAATACACATTTCACTCATGTATTTAATGTTATGTCCACTTGGGAATCAGGTCAAATAAAAAAAAAGGCCGGTTCTTTAAGGGCCTGAACCCACGACCTTTTGATCCGCAGGCAAGCGTCTAGCCGCTATATCAGAGCGGCTCCTGCTAGTCCGTGTGGGGCCGATGGTATCTACTCTGACGATGTACTTACATCAAAGCTGAGCTAGTTCCTATCAAGAATGTGTAGTTCTACCTATCAGCTGCTCCGCCCCTGGAGACACCGCTGGCTGTGTAGAAACATGCCAGACAGCCCATACCTATGACCATCAGCACGAGGACAGCGTCGACGCCCACGATAACTGCTATGCTGAACAGATAGAGCGACCTCTCACACCACATGTCGGGCCTGCGGACGTGAAACAGGTTCCTAATTATTGCATTGCGTGCTCAAAAAGCATTTTTAAATGGTTATTTTTGGGTGATAACATTAGAGGCATGGTAGCTTGTATGTATTGATTGGTTTTTGTTTACTGTGAGGTCAACGGAGAATTTGATTTGTTGGTAAATCCTCTGGGAAAATGTGATTTAATGTAAAGTCAGTGCAGGACTTAAAATCGAGGCATTGGTGACCAGAAAGGCTCGATACAGGAAAGTCCAGAATCTGGGAGTTCAAGACAGACAGACAGACAGACAGACAGACAGACAGACAGACAGACAGACAGACAGACAGACAGACAGACAGACTAGACAGACAGACAGACAGACAGACAGACAGACAGACAGACAGACAGATAGACAGATAGGCAGATAGGCAGGCAGGCAGGCAGGCAGGCAGGCAGATAGATAGATAGATAGATAGATAGATAGATAGATAGATAGATAGATAGATAGATAGATAGATAGATAGATAGATAGAACGAACGATAGAACGAAGATAGATAGATAGATACAAATTAGGCACGCAGGCCTGTCTTAGATAGATTCCAGAAGATTCCATAGATAGCATAGCAGTAGATTTTAGATAGATAGATAGATAGATAGATAGATAGATAGATAGATAGATAGATAGATAGATAGATAGATAGATAGATAGATAGATAGATAGATAGATAGATAGATAGATAGATAGATAGATAGATAGATAGACAGATAGACAGATAGATAGACAGACAGATAGACAGACAGACAGACAGCGACATGTTGTATGTTGTACGACAACATACAGACAACAGACAGTACTAACAGGGTCGCCACAGACAGACAGAACTGTATTACAGACAGTCGACGACAGACAAACAGAAGATAGTATTAGATAGGTAGTCACAAGATCTAGATAGATAGATTAGATAGATAGATCGATACAATAGATAGATAGTATTAGATAGGGTCGTCAGATAGATAAGATAGATAGATAGATAGAAGATAGATAGATAGATAGATAAGGAACTGTATAGAGGGATAGATACATAGATAGATAGATAGAACTGTATAGATAGGGATCGCCACAAGATAGATGGAAGATGATATTAAAATAGATCGTCACAACATAGATAGATGTATTAAATAGATAGTAGATAAATATATAGAAGATAGATAGATAGAGGGATGTCACATAGATAGATAGATTGATAGATAGGGTCGACACACACAAAAAGAAAGGGTATTAAAGGGTTGCCTTAAGAAGCACCACTTTCACAGTATTTAGAAACTCTGTTGTAAATTATTGTTTATACATTCAGTAATTTTTCAAACGTAGAATAATTTTTTTTTTTATTTACTATTCAGCAGATTATTACTATGCTCTAAAACTAAGTTATGCCTGAACCATTTTGTTCTGGCCTAGCAAAAAAATTTTGAGATAGGTGCAGCACCACATCTTCAAACATCCCCCCCCCCCCCCAACTTTATTGAAGGGTAGCCACAACATAAGAAACTGTATTACAGGGTTGCCACAACATGAGGAGCTGTATTAAAGGGTTGCCACAACATAAGGAGCTGTATTAAAGGGTCACCACATCATAAGGAACTGTATTAAAGGGTCGCCACAACATAAGGAACTGTATTAAAGGGTTGTCACAACATAAGGAACTGTATTAAAGGGTCGCCACAACATAAGGAACTGTATTAAAGGGTCGCCACAACATGAGGAACTGTATTAAAGGGTCGTCACAACATAAGGAACTGTATTAAAGGGTCGCCACAACATAAGGAACTGTATTAAAGGGTCGTCACAACATAAGGAACTGTATTAAAGGGTCGCCACAACATAAGGAACTGTATTAAAGGGTCGCCACATTAGGAAGGTTGAGAACCTCTGTCTAGTTGGTTAGTCAATCAGATACTATTTTATTAGTTTTTATTTTTTTTATTTTTTATTTAATATTTTTTGATATGTTTAGAAATCAGTCCCTGCGTGCAGTGATGCCTGGTGATTATTTTGATATGTTTAGAAATAGTTCACATGTACAGCGATGCTTGATGATTATTTTGATATGTTTAGAAATCAGTCCACATGTGCAGTGATGCGTGATGATTATTTTGATATATGTTTAGAAATTATTTCACATGTACAGCGATGCTTGATGATTATTTTGATATGTTTAGAAATCACTCCACACGTGCAGTGATGCCTGATGATTATTTTGATATGTTTGGAAATCATTCCACATGTACAGCGATGCTTGGTGATTATTTTGATATGTTTAGAAATCAATTCTCATGTGCAATGATGCTTGATGATTACTTTGATATGTTTAGAAATCAGTCCACACGTGCAACGATGCATGATAATTATTTTGATAGCTCCACTTGGATAAAATAAAAAACCCACAACTCACTGGATGCTGAAGCCGGAAATGACCACATGAGAGTGTAACACCTATGAAACTCGTGCAATTTGATGTTTTGAAAAGTTTATGTTACTCAATAAACTCTAATAATAAACTCTCAATAAACTGTATCTCAGAGGAAAGGCAAGAGGGACGTACAATCTGAATAGTACTGACACCATTGGTATTGGAACTCTGTGATGGCTGGTGAAAATAGGAACGGAGCGCTTATGGGAATGGTCTCAGTGCTGTGATATGAATCTTGAATCAACTCCTCCATTTTATAATCCCAACGCACGATGATTGTTTTCTTCAAATCGGCGTCTGTCTTTTTCATGTGTGTGTTGTCCATCAAGATGATGATGACCACTCTTTTTCATCAAGTATGAGTACGAAGATGACTGATGAGGCCGATGCGGGCCCGAAATCGGGAACAACCCAATTGATTGAGTGATATTATGCTCGGTAGACAAGAGACATAAAAAGACTCTTTATTTACTTTTTTACACTAGGAACAAAGCATGTCCACACAGGACAGTCTTTCATGATCATCGTCATCATCATTACTCTTGTTCATCAAGGCTCGTAGTACATTTTTCCATTCTGTGTCATCCTATGCAATTTGTTTGTTTGTTTGTTTGTTTGTTTGTTTGTTTGTTATCAAACGAACTTTTACACGGCAGGGGCAGCTGCCCCACATCTAACCCTCCTCCTTGTTCATCCGGATATGGGACCGGTAATGGCGGAGATGCACGATATGACAGGTGAAACACTTAGCAGTCTATAGGTTTTATGTGAACATGTTGGTCGTGGATGTGCTGCTAAAAATAAAGGGTACATATTCACCTGTGTAGTAGAGGCTGAAACAGTGGTTTCCAGATCCGAAACACCCAGACAGTCCCGAGTATAAGCCAGGTTAGTAGAAACAAGGACAAGATGATGTCAAGTGTCCTGTAGGTTCGGTCATGAATGCCTCCTTCCCGGCCAACTGTGTCGTAGATGTTATCGGTGCTGCCTTGATGGCGACGCTGTCAAAGAAATATGCTCTCATTGGTGCTTCAACGACTGATATATTAATGTGCATGTATGTACATGTATGTGTAAGTAAGTGAGTGATTGAGTGAGTTGATGTGTGTGCTCGGGAGCGAGGAGGTGTGAGCATGCATGTTACCACCAATGCTTTTGTTTGTTTTTGTTTCTTATTATTCTTAATATACCTATTACGAGATTTTTTTACGATCATAACCTGCTTTATTGATAAAATGCAACTGCTGTGTGAAAGATGTGTTTTTGGAAGGGCTGAATGTAAGACGGGCCTGCCACCCCATTTGTGACCCTTGGAAAATAGTGTTCGTTCTTTCGTTCGTTCTCTTTCTCCCCCCCCCCTTTACTATCGTCTCTCTCTCTCTCCCTCTCTCTCTATCTCTCTCTCTCTATATGTATATATATATATATATATATATATATATATATATATATATATATATATATATATTGAATGTCTGCGCTAGCAGGAAGTGCCATTCTTATGTGGGACCTGTAGAGGTGACACGTCTGAAAATCTGCCTTGTGCATTTTTATTTTACGTGTGCATACTTCAAGATTTTTCCGGGACTGACAAGTTTTTCACTAGTTTTGAAACAAGACAGTGAAATACAATTGATGTGATTTCCACTGACTCAGGAGGGATTGAGCAGTTAGTTATGGGCTCACAAGTCTGCAGTGAGGTTTTAACATCGACTAAATAGCACTCAGACACATACATTGCAGACACTCTTAGCACTGTAAGGTTATGTCCGTACTGCTATGAAGTTGATCCTGAAATTAAGAACGAACAGTGAACCCTTCCGCAAAATTTCTTATGGACAGATTATCTCACCTGGATGGATCTGTACACGGTGACGGCAATCTTGAGTACCCCAAAACATCCACCCACCATGTGGAAGATTGGTATTTTAGGCTCTAGGGGACATTCCTCCAAATATTTTACACCTGGAAAGTAAACAGACAGGGTGTTTGTAAAGTCTCACTACACTTTGTATGCAGATGAAATCTGGAAAAAGAATATACGAGGTCATCAACAAATATGCTAAGACGTCATACAATAGTTACTTCAAGATGAGTGGCTGGCCGAACGGTTAGAAGGATGGGTTTTCAAGCGGGAGACCCGGGTTCGAATCCTCAGTAAGGCTGGGGATGTTTTCTGTCGGAGCAAAATATAATCCTCACCTGCACAGTCGTGGCGACAGCACAAGCCATGTGGCCTTAAATCCTCAGGCTCAAAGACCCATCCCCCCCCCCCCATCCCACCCCACCTAAACCGCAAAAGTGGTAAAATAAAGGCAGTAATCAGTCACTGCTATGGTCTAACACTTTTTGGGGAAAGCTGAGAGTAATCAATGAAATATGTATTATAACAGGTGCTGGAAATGTCACTTCGGATTGCCCCGTTCAGGTCATTAATTGTGTATAAATTATTTTTGTAAACATTTCCTTTTAAGAAACCCAATAGATAATAATCCTGTATAGTTAGATATGGATATTATGCGATTTGTTTAACACTTATTCAACTAAAAAGTGTCTTTCCTACGTTGATAACACCTTTTTCTTTTGAGTGCAAAGATATACTCCCGTAGACTACAGCAACTCACTGCATATTGCTTTGCGATTGACTGTGGAACATATTTTTGGATGACGTCGTGTACTCTGTTTTTCAAATTTTTTCTACATTCAAAGTATACTGAGACCTTAGAAACACCCTGTATAAGACAGAGGAATTAAATAGTCATGGTCAGAGCAAGGCAATCATGGGAGCAATATTAGAGCAGAACATTGGTTTGCTTATTTGAGATAATCGTTCGTGTTTTGATTTCATAAAATCAGGTAATCGTTGCAGTATCACAGCGTTAAACAATCATCATCAGCAGCAAGCGCCTTACTGACTGGAGCGGGTGATCACGCCTCTCCACAATCTGCGATATTCAACGGCTGTCAAAAATTGTCTCGCGTTGTTCTCCTCTGTCTCTTTTGCAGCAGATCTTTCCATTGTTCATAAC
>CAJHNH020000144.1:47500-72365 GCA_905116865.2 Candidula unifasciata
ATATATGTGTGGGGGAGGGTGAGTATAAACATATATATATATGTGTGTGTGTGTGGGGGGGGGGGGGGTACGTATATATATATAGAGTGCATGCCGGTTCCCTTTCCAGTAACTCTCACTAGATACTAAAATACCGGTTCAAGCACATAGTTTTGATGCAAATAACATTTCTTAGCCAACATACTTGGCACAAGGAAACCAGACCACAAGTATAGCCGATACAGTAAGTTAATCGGGGTCGATTTTTGATTTTGTTTGCTTTCATAAATGTATGGACAGGACTTGGTATATGATGATGATGATGGTGGTGATGATGATGATGATGATGATGGTGGTGATGATGATGATGATGATGATGGTGGTGATGATGATGATGGTGATGATGATGATGATGGCGACGATGATGATGATGATGGTCGTGATGATGATGATGGTGGTTATGATGATGATGATGATGATGATGATGGTGGTGGTGAGGATGATGGTGATGATGATGATGATGATGATGGTCGTGATGATGATGATGGTGGTTATGATGATGATGATGATGATGATGATGACGGCGACGATGATGATGATGATGACGGCGACGATAATGATGTCCTGTTATGACATTTCATGTCACGTATATGTCACATAGGGCTCGCAGTCTATTCCTTCATTTCGTGCTATCTCGTGCAGTCAATTCAATATCATGGGTGGAATACAGTCCAGAAGATTTGGCCTCTGTCATCAACGTTCTTTTTAGGGTTTCTTTTGGGCGTACTCTCTTGCTGCATTCTTTTCCATCACCCCCACCCCTTTTGTCCCTTCCCCTCCCCCCCCCCCAATATAGAATAAACAGCTGAAAGAACAAAATCAAAATAAAGCAGGCTAACATAAACTGGTTTTGTAGACGCTTATTTCAACATCACAAGTCCCAAACGGAAGCATCGGGGCACAAGGTGAGGGAAGAAGACCCCGTGAGACTCCCAGTAATTTAAGATGGGAGGTGTTGTTAGGGCAGGGGCTGTGGTGGGAGGCGATTTACAGAGAAGGGACTGTATGGGTAGGGGCTGTGGTGGGAGGGGATGTGGAGGTAAGAGTGTGTGGTGAGCAGGTGCTGTGGGGATGTGGAGGTAAGAGTGTGTGGTGAGCAGGTGCTGTGGGGATGTGGGAGGCAGTGATGCAGGGATTGAGCCGCAAGGACGCTAAGTGGTCCAGCTATATATATAGTGCCATTCAAAACATCATAATAATGACTATGGTGATACTAATATCACTAACAAAATAATAATAATAATAATAATATTTTTGTGTACCTAAACAAGAATCAGCGCCTTAAGCCGCTCACCTTCTCTTGCCTTTAAAATATTAAATAACCCTAACCCCCATATTTTCTTTGTCTCGGCGCCCCTGGGCGTGTGCACAAATTACCCAGAAATACACAAGGAACAAGCTATTAAATTTGTACGCCTGGACAAATTCGGGTGACAAATTAAAATACATTTAAAACAAAATTTGTACACTTTTAAGGAAAGGCTTGTCATTTATAAAAATAAAAAACAGATAATTTTGCCCCGTGGCAAGCCAAAGAAATCTGTGTTTAATGATTCTAAAAAAGGCCTTAAAGCTAGTTCTTGTTAGCCAGCATGCTGGGTTGTTTCTGTCCTGATACTTTCCATTACATCATTAAGGTCCAGACAAGAATGGCCGAGCCGGAAGTTTGGCATACGTATCGAAGCATGTGACATGAGGATAGAGGGACATTATTAAAATGTCTTTTTTTTCAAAATAATAGGCAGTTTGGAACCTAGACGGAGGAAAGCAAGTTTACTATGAAAACCATTTTCGATACAGTAGGCTGTTTAAGTTTGGCATGTAGGTATTGGATTTAGTCATCATCATCATCATGTAGCAGGTCCTTTGCAGAACGTCGCTCTCATCACAGTCTGCCTGAAACAAACTCGGTCTCTCACCAGTTCTCCCGCCTCATTCACTTTCACATTCAAGGAGTCAACTATATCCTGTGCCCATCTTCATGTCGGTCAGCCTCTGCCCCTCCTTCCTGGTACCATGCCTTCTGCTATAATTTTTTTTAATCCGTCGTGGTGCTTGATGTGACCAAAATACTTCAGCTTTCGAGAAAGGATGCTGTTTATTAGCTAATCTTTCTTGATGTTCAGATCTTTAAAGATGTGAGTATTTCTCATCTTCTTTGTTCAAGATACTCTGAGAATCTTTCTATAGCATTTCAGCTCAAAATCCCCTATTCTCTTTCTTAAGGACTGAGAGATAGTCCACGACTCACATCCGTATGTAGCCACAGGAAAGATGCATGCTTTATTGAATTTACTACGAAAACGTATATTTCGCTCAGATAGAAATTCGCTTACTTCTAGCAAGTATTCTGCTTCTACCTCTTATCGTTCACAGTTTTTAAACTGGTGAAGGTAGGTAGGTAAGTTGTACCACACCAGGACATTACACAAGCGATACACACCCGGTGACATACAACAAAATGCAGGAATTCATGTTTTCACACACACACACATATATCTTTAGCTACAATGAGAGCCTCTGCAAGTTTACTTGCAATGAATGATCCCACTTTATGGAATAATCAAAATAGCTGCCTTCGTGGAAGTATTTTGACATTTGATTAATTCTGAAATTTGTATAAATGATTTTCTAAAAAATGTCAACAGATAAAAAGTATTGTAAGCTTTCAAGGAAGCTAAAGTTACACGGGAATCGGCTTATGAATAATACAAAGATATGTAGAGAATTAGATTAAGTATCATACTGCTAAGGACAAAGAACATGCAAATATTTACATTTCAACAAGTAATTTTGAGATCAATAGTAGCAATAATAGTAGAACCAGTACCAAAGTTGACATTCCTAGTGTTAGGCCCACTCACAGTGCCACGCCCACTCACAGTACCACGCCCACTCACAGTGCCACGCCCACTCACAGTCACAGCGCCACGCCCACTAACAGTCGGTCATCAATAGATAAATCAACTACCTGTTTGCTATCAATGATGATGCAGACACAGATTAGAAGAATGTGATCAGACAAAAAGGTATCCTAAATGTGACTGTGAAGTAAAAAGAAAGTAAAGGACCCTGTTCCACGCCACCCCAAAAAATGTGGAGAAACTGGCCCTAACACAACACGCTAGAGAGTGCGGCAGCTTATGTCACAGGCAATCTTCTTCTCGGAATGACAACGTGAATGCAAGAAAACGCAGAAAGCAAAAAACCACGGCCTTCTCCAAAAAGTCAAGTAATTTAGTTAGATGGCGTAATCTAGAGAAGGCGGCGTAAAAAAACAAAACAGAGCTGGACACACTTGTAACCTTCAGGAAAGTCGACCTGCCCAGCAAACGTGTGAATGAAAAGTGGCCTACTCTATTTGGGGTAATTAACGTTACTTTAACCGCTTTGTCCTCGCCTTTTTAAATCACTTATTTCAACGGTTGGTGGGTTGGGTTGGGTGGGGGGGGGGGGGGGGGGGGGTACTTCTTGCCATATATTCGAGGAGACCTGAAAAATAAAATCAGTATGATACAAAGGGTTAAAAACCACTGCCATAGGCACCTTTCAAGCAAAACGTTTGAGAATCCCCGTCCTAAAACACCCTATTTGCAAATTCAAGCGTTTTTCCAGCTACCCATCCACTAGTTCTAGACATCGTCACGAAAAGTAACTCCACTTTGAGGTTGTTCTGCTGTAAGACTCTCCTGAAGATGAAGATTATAAAGTAGTTTAATCAGGTGACGCCTGATAATGTCAGACACTGTCGAATGCTCACCGCCTGAGGACAAGGGTAGTGCGTGCCATCATATCGTCTTTATCATTACTTTCGCTTGTAATGAGGAGGCGAGGGCTCAGTCAGCGATTCGACATTCTTTGCATTTTTCTGTAGATGCTGGTTTTATTTATAAGTTGCTTCCAGTCATGGCTCAAATCAACCTTTTCTTCTTCTTCTTCTTCTTCTTCTTCTTCTTCTTCTTCTTCTTCTTCTTCTTCTTCTTCTTCTTCTTCTTCTTCTTCTTCTTCTTTTTATTTCTTCTTCTCTTCTTCTTCTTCTTCTTCTTCTTCTTCTTCTTTCTTCTTCTTCTTCTTCTTCTTCTTCTTCTTTCTTCTTCTTCTTCTTCTTCTTCTTCTTCTTCCTTATTCTTCTTTTTCTCCTTCTTCTTCTTCTTCTTCTTCTTCTTCTTCTTCTTCTTCTTTCTTCTTCTTCTTCTTCTTCTTCTTCTTCTTTTCTTCTTTCTTCTTCTTCTTCTTCTTCTTTTTCTCTTCTTCTTTTTCTTCTTCTTCTTCGTCTCTTCTTCTTTTCTTTTCTTCTTCTTCTTCTTCTTCTTCTTCTTCTTCTTCTTCTTCTTCTTCTTCTTCTCTTCTTCTTCTTCTTCTTCTCTTTTTCTTCTTCTTCTTCTTCTTCTCTTCTTCTTTGTCTTCTTCCTTCTTCTTCTTCTTCTTCTTCTTCTTTCTTCTTCTTCTTCTTCTTCTTCTTCTTCTTCTTCTTCTTCTTCTTCTTCTTCTTCTTCTTCTTCTTCTTCTTCTTCTTCTTCTTCTTCTTCTTCTTCTTCTTCTTCTTCTTTTTTCTCTACTTCTTCTTTTCTTCTTACTTCTTCTTCTTCTTCTTCTTATTCTTCTTCTTCTTCTTCTTCTTCTTATTCTTCTTCTTCTTCTTTCTTCCTTCTTCTTCTTCTTCTTCTTCTTTTATTCTTCTTCTTCTTCTCTTCTTCTTCTTCTTCTTCTTGGATAGGTGAAGGTTCTTCTTCTTCTTCTTCTTTTTCTCCTTCTTCTTCTTCTTTTACTTGTTTAACACTATTAACAGTAATTAGTTTGCCTAATTACTATAATTATTGTTATTATTATTATTATTTTTATTATTATTATTATTATCAGAGACACTCGCCTGTGGATAGGAAGGTCGTGGGTTCGTGTCCTGTCATAGCTGGATTTTTTGTTTAAATTAACCTTGGCTCTCAGGTCGACCACTATTCGGTGTGTACCAGGGTAAGTGCTGGGAAGTAAAGGCTGCCGGTGTGATGCTGACCACATCATCCATCAACTGCCGATTGGTCAATAAAACACAGGTCTAGCCCTATATGCCTAAACCGCCTGAAGGTGTGGAAAAGTGTCCAGTACTTTCTTATTACTATATTTATAATAATTTCCTACACAAACCTGTTCCAAAACGGGACCCAGTTTTTACGATAGCCCTATGCCGGCTGGACAAGACTTTGTGTTCCCGCTGTCGAGGCCCTAAATACAACCTTACGGTGAACAAAGTTTATAGAACTTGAGCCTGGGGGATTATAACCCTAATGTTGGCACTTTGTGTCACCGGGTGTTAATCACTCGTTGTGAGATCCGAGCGGTGTTAAAGGTCACTCACTCAATGTTTTTCCTGCAATATCTTCTTCTGTAACAAATTATTTTAACTTTATTCTTTGAACTTTGACTTTCAGCGAGTGTGTGAGTGTTTATATTAGCATGCGTGTGTGTCATTATGTAAATTATGGAGATATCGTAGGCAGCAGAGATGTTGTTTTGAGATAAATGCAGTGAATAACTCGGACAGACAAAATCAATAACAGCGACGGCCCGGAAAACTTAATAAAAGTAGAACATTATAAGCACGAATAAGACAGAGACAATCTGTTTTTGCATACGACAAGAAGAGATGCAGTGAAGAAAGTGGAGAATGATAATATTTTTGGAATACTAGATAGGGATAAACACGGAGACAAAACAAGTTGATCAAAGCTGGATGCATCGCAAAGAGAATGGTGTCGAATACTCCACAGTGCAACTCCTCAAACCATCACTGCCATTTTGGTCTAGGCAATGCCGGCGTGTAAGGCAACAAGAGAGTGGATAAGCTTGCAGTCCACCCCCGTCACTAGGAAATGGACTTTCAAATGATAGAAAGAACATATCGATTGCTTACGAGAAACATCGTGCTCTAATCCAACCCCCCCCCCCACCCACACTCCTAGTCATCTCTTTCCTTCCAAAGTATTGTAGATTCTCAATTGAAGTGTTTGTTTATCCAATGAAACTCTAAAATTAGTCATTATTCTTGTCACGAGGGGAGGGTAAATATTAAAACGGACTAGTATCATACGACATTGACATATACGCCATCACGGCATGACAATAGCCAGTGAAAGCCAACGTGCACTGGATCGCAAATTATTCCTCCCCACGTCGCTTAACGGCGTAAGTGTTTTTGATGATGATGAAGATGATGATAGACCTATAGGACTTTACTAAAAATGACATATCCGTTCCCAGTCCCAAATTTTGCATATCTATTCTTTAACAACAAAATCGGTACTGAAATTATTGCAATTACATTTCAGTTACATATTAACTGTATATATTATTGCTTTATTGTTATGATAGAGATTTACTCGTCCTTAATGACGTAAATATACTGTAAAAATGTATGGAAACGACTTTTTGCACGCCTTCAGGTGTATGGGGCATATAGGGCTAGACATCGATTTTACTTATTCCAGAACTTACATTTTACGTGCACATCCGTTTCACAGATCTAGTTTACCTGAATGAAGACTGTTGGTTCCTCGCCTCCCGGGCACACGCACTCCACCTTCTAAGGAAAAACCGCCAAAATAGTCGCTTATTTTGATGACATGGTTGTTAGTGGTCAGTTGTCTCTATTGCCCACACGCCGCTTCGCCCACGAGATCGCCCCCGGTACCCAGGCGTCGCGACCACTTCTTACCATGCAACCATGCAACGCGAAGAGCTGTTACATGCGTCTGAAAAAATACTTTACCGGGGGGAAAAAAACAAGTAAACAAGCCCTAACCTCAGAACAGATCGATTCACAAGAGTGCTATAGGAAATGCGGCCTCCTAGATTGAGCAAAATCTATTCTTCGTTTGACTCATTTGCACCTTTCATGTCTTTGCGCCCTTGATGAAATGATTTCCTAAAATGAAGAGATTGCTGAAAGATGTATTCTAGAATTTGAACGTGGCTCTGTCAAACGGATGGCCGGGCGGTTATGATACTTGTTACTAGCATCTCCGGACTATTTCAAGTTTACAAGTACAAATAATTGTATCTAAAAGCAAAAGTAGTCGCTGACGAATCATGTTTCGATACAATTTTATAGAAATAAATCTTCTTCTGTTGTCAATATTTCCTTTTTGGCTCTGAGAGTTGCAGTTTAACTGATTATAGATTGACCAGCCAGGGCGCGGTCGGTTACCTGTTATAATGTGATGTTGTGAAGTTTAAGCTGTCAGTAACTCTTTCAGTCCCTCTTCTTTCTGGTCATCCTCTGTACCTTGGTGTGTCAATTTTCATGTTGTACGCTCTCACAGGCGGCATCGTTGGATTCCTTCTCAATAGGCGGTTGAGCTATTTCAGACTTTGTTTCTTAATAGATTGCATTCATAGTTCGTCTAATATCTTTGTTTCTCACATGATCTCTTCTGGTTTTGTTGGCAGCCTAAAAAATCCTGTTACCTTTGTGATTATTTTTCACTCTTGTTTTTTTTTTTTTTTTTTTTTCCGGACAGGAAGAAACTAGAATATATGATACAAACCGGAAAACATGATGAAAAAACAAGCAAGGCAAAAAATAAAAGGGTAACAATATTCTAATTTCGTTGCCAATTGGCTTGTGAGCTGAAAAGAACACTATCCTAATATATGATTTTTTTTTTCTATGAGTGTCAATCAATACTCTGTTACTATTGTTAACCGCACTATCCTCTGTTTGAAACCACAGGGACGCCGGTTACAGCTTTCCCACGCCACGTCAGCTTCTGACGCAAACAAAGAATTACCCTTCTAAATTTAAAGCCGGGCCCACGTCTAGTGGGTTTTCTCAACATGTATTCTGTCGACTCCAGCCACTGTCCACCCAGTTGAACTCTGACCTCTCATATGGGAGCATGGTTTATCCATCTGCAAGACGTCATTGCCAAAGCGGGGAGTCTCTAACAACCATGTTGATGACGTGGAAAGGGTTTTGATTTGAACTGACTTGTTCTCAAGAGACTTCAACCTGCGACAAGCCTCTTCCAAATAGCTCAGTAAACAGCCATGTTTGCAGAACTGATTTTTAAAAAATCACGAAAATCGTGGGAATAGTACAAACTTAGAGAAGCTCAACCAGCAGCAGGGAAATAGAAAAACAGGTCACAATAACACGAATCCAAGGACGGGTTAGGCAGAACTATTTAAGTGACCAACAGGTTACCCACAACCTGGTGATTTGTCTGGACCTCACTTCGTAAGTTTAGCAGTATACTTTCTTTGTTAGCGATTTCCAAATTGCAATGTTTGTCGTATGTTTTTTACTCGTCTTGTCGTATGCGTGTTAGTAATGCATAAGTTTATTAGAATACTGTATTTAGTATGTTACTCTAGCTTTATTTGTTTTCCTATTTAGCAATTTTTTTTTAAAAACGTTTTTTTTTTTTTTAAGTTTTATTTCTCTGTGACATGCAACTATAAACATAGAAAGATCAATTACTATTGATGCCTGAGATCACTGAAATAACACATGAACTCGATTTATGGGTAGTCACTAGTAAAGCAAATCAAATGTTTTGTCCACTTAGAGACACCGGACGGTGAACCCCCACACCAACCAAAGCGTACACCAAAACATGAGGAGGAGGTAGGGCATACGGTAGATCAGGAACAAGACAAAGAAAAAAGAAATAACTCAGATAAATTCTACAACAGTACATTTTGTCTGTTCTAGAGGCAACAAGAAGAGCCAGAAGCAGAACTTTATATCTCTCTCAAAACCCAAAGCGGTAAAATAAGAATTCAAACAGGGCAACGGTTTGCACGCTTTAGGCGTTTCTCTCGGGGTCGTAGGTGTCAGCGCTAGGTAGGAATCAAGCTTCAGCGGTTGATGATCTTTGCTTTACACAACAAATCAATTAGTTTTCAACTGGAGCTAATAATTTACCGCCTATCCAGTGACACTGATGTTGTTTTTTTTTTTTTTTAAAGTAGTCTAGGCGTACTATGTTACTAGCTTTCTCTCTGTCTGTCTGTCTGTCTCTCTCTCTCTCTCTCTCTCTCTCTCTCTCTCTCTCTCTCTCTCTCTCTCTCTCTCTCTCTCTCTCTATCTATCTTTTTCTGTCTCTCTCCCCTTCCTCTCCCCATTCCCTTGTACAACTCTAAGCAAAATCCACCACGTTTCGTTTTACATAACGTTGCCGAACCAGCCCCCAAATACTGCAGCTTAATCGAAACTCTTATTTCCGAATTACGAAGCGCATTTACTACGCCCAAGCCTCAGAAACCGGGGCTCTTAGTCGGCTTCAAAACCTCACGCCTTTGGAGTTGGTCTAACATCCCAGGCACCACAACCTTCTTGTCTATTTCCTTTCATCTACACTCCGTAACGGGAGCCGCTCAGGTCTAGCAGCTAGACGCTCGGCTGCGGATCGGAAGGTCGTGGGTTCGGTTCTTGATGAGGCCAGGATTCCTTTCAATAATGAGCTTGGTTCCCAGGTCGACCCAGCCTTGAGCGGGTACCAGGTACAGTCCTGGGAAGTAAAGGCGGTCGGTGTGATGACCAGCAAATCACACCACCAAGTTCCGTTTGGTCTATAAAATATAGTAATAGCCCTCAGTACCCAAAACGCATGAAAGGTGTGGAAAAGAGTCTGTTACTGTATTTATTTACCACTCCGTATCTCCCCCCCCCCACCCCACCCATTTTTGCTGCATCCTCCCAGAGTCCCTCTCGCTTCAGCAACGCTCACCTTCTTTGAGACGTCTCACAGAGTTTAAACCGCGTGTTCTAACTAACCTTCTTCTGTTAAATTCAAACTAGCTTCTTGCTGGCCGTCTTGAACAATGCATGTTTAAATTGATCACTTGCAGATCGATGACTTGATGGGGCAACGGCCTGTGTACAAAGCTCAGCCGTTGCAGGCAATCTTGAAATGAGAATAAACAGAAAGTGCGAGACTTTTGTCACTTGGGGTCTTTATGGATGTGGCTGCCTGGGGCTTAGGAGCGTTTTTGTGTGGACTTGTTGGTGCGTGAGGCTTAGGGGATGTCAGTTGCAGGACCTTTGGGGTCTTCTATATAAGTATTGTTTTATAAAGCATATTTCCAGGATCTAATAATAGAATCGTTTTTTTTTTAATCCTTGGAACGTCTCTTAGCAGAATGTGTCTAATATAGTGCCATCTTCTCTGTCTTGTTACTGTTGATAATAGTGGTTGGGTGCTCCCGTTTTAATTCACCCCAAACAAAGGAGATCCAGGAGTTTCCGGAAAAACCAATGCGTGGTTTGAAATGAACACTGAAGCTATTTTCTTCTTCGCGTTCGATGCTGTAAACTCTGGTTTTAGGTTCTTATTGTTCGTCCAATTTTGGACTGCAGCCTGTTCCAAAACCTGATGCGTGTGCATCCGTTTTACAGACCTGACTCATTTGTATATAGACTGCTGGTTCCTTGCCTCTCAGGCAGATGCACTCCGACTTTGAAGGAAGCTCTCAATTAGTCTACTTTCACGACATGCTTGTTGTGGAGGCAATGGGTCTAATCTGGTTTTCCCCCACAATTGGGCCATAGAACCTACACGGGGATGTTCGAGAATCAATGTCAAGGTCGCGTCTGCAAGGCATTTTTCGTCTAGGTCACTATCAACTTATAAACATAATCTTCATGCCATAATGACGTGTTCAAACACGATTCGACTATTCTTGAAACTTTCATAAGACACCTCGTTCGTCCCAATATGGGACGCAACTTTTTTGTTATTTCACTTTTATTCTTAGAAAGTTTCCAAGTAGAAACACAAATCTGGACAATAATCACAGTAGGGAAAAAAGGCTTCAATGTATGACCTTTGAAGATACAGCAGATATTGTACTGTTTAAAAGAAAACAAATCTGGAATTATTTGGAAAGCTCTGAGCAAACATGAAATAAATAATAACATACCATCTGTTGTGATAGATGGAGACATTTTAATTTTAATTGTCACAGCTGCATGATGCTCGACGTAAGTTACATGCATCAAACATTTGTATCTACGCCCGTCACACAACATCGAAAAGGCAATAATTATTTTTAAAAAAGGCCAACTTACCGAAAACAATCATAACAACTGGAACACTTTTTAATTGTCACACTTTGTGTCTTATTTTATTCGTTACGTCCTTCTTAGCACGTAATTTTTTGTTATTTGAAGCCCCACTCTAGCTTTTGCCAGGGGCCGCAAGATAGGCAGGTCATCATTATGGCCAAATGTCTGAACGCGGTTTCTGGGACCTCTCCACGGTGATCCTCATCCGCATGGTGGCACTTTGTGTCATCGGGTGTTTATCGCTTGTGTGATGTCCTGGTGGGGTAGAAAGTCAGTCAGTCACTTTGTGTCACTAGGTGTGTGCGGTTATGGTTGGGTTGAACCTGTCAGTCAGTCAGTCAAGATACCTCACATTGGGGCACCAAACAGTTACGACAAAGCCTGTAGTTTTGAGCTGCATGATGCTCGACGTAAGTTACATGCATCAAACATTTGTATCTACGCCCGTCACACAATATCGAAAAGGCAATAATTATTTTTTAAAAAGGCCAACTTACCGAAAACAATCATAACAACTGGAACAAGCATGGAGAGGCCGACCGCTGATGTGATCAGTGCTTGAATAAAGAAGGCAAAAAAATATACAATTTTAAAATGTAACAAGAAAATATTATGGGAACATTTTAGATGTTTTATCCAAGATCTTTTTGAACATAATATTACCCAATCTATTCACTTTTTATAATGAAACAGTAATGCTATCCATAACAATTATTAACATCAGTGTTATTTGTTGCGCATAATGTAAACATTTTGCTGCACAATGGTGAGAAGAGAGACATTAGAGAACATTACAGCAGACCAAGTGAGATGCTGCACTTAGTAACAGTGTTTTGGTGTCCCAATTTAACTAAATGTTTCTGACCCAATGGATGTATTACAAAGGCGACATGTCGGTAGTTGATCAGTAGTTTCAAGCCGAGCTAGAGGGAAGCACGTTGCTGTAACTACATCGGCCATGCACTCAGAATGGACAAGAGAGGTCTCCTCCATGAAGCACTTCTATAGACACTGGAAGGGAAGCGACAACGGGGAGACCAAGAGAAACCCTGGGTAGAATCATCATCAGCGAAGGCTCAATCGTGAGCCTAATGAACATCCAGGACCTAAAACAGGGGAAAGCTATAACCTCTGCCCTATGCGCCGCATTAGGCTCAAGCAGAAAGACTAACTAGCTAACTAACCAATATAACTGTACTGTATGGCTGTAGGGTTGAACAAGTTCACAAGGGTTGAAGTTAGCTGATTCTCTTTCTTCAGATGTTAATTCTACAGATTGCTGTCCTGGAGTGGGAAAACTAGAAAAAGCCTATGGTATCAACGGAATCTCTAGCAGGATACTTGGCCATCTGTCACAACTGATTCTTCTTCTTCTTCTTCTTCTTCTTCTTCTTCTTCTTCTTCTTCTTCTTCATCTTTTTCTTCTTCTTCTTCTTCTTCTTCTTCTTCTTCTTCTTCTTCTTCTTCTTCTTTTTCTTCTTCTTTTTCTTCTTTTTCTTCTTTTTCTTTTTCTTTTTCTTCTTCTTTTTCTTCTTTTTCTTTTCTTTTTCTTCTTCTTCTTCTTTTTCTTCTTTTTCTTCTTTTTCTTCTTCTTCTTCTTCTTCTTTTTCTTCTTCTTCTTTTTCTTCTTCTTCTTTTTTTCTTCTTCTTTTTCTTCTTTTTCTTCTTCTTCTTCTTTTTCTTCTTTTTCTTCTTCTTCTTCTTTGCGTTTAATGGCTGTAAACTCCGGCGGAAAGTTTGGGTTGTTTGTCCACCTCTGGACTTAAGTATTGTTCCTGAACCTGACTGTTGCGTGCACATCCGTTAAACAGATCTGACTTAATTGTATTCAGAAAGTTGTAATCCTCCAGTTGCGCTTAGGCATAAGCCAGCTCTCTCCACGTCGTCATGTCCTTTTTTATCGTATACAGATCACCCTATGTCTTCTTTATCTTTTTAACTGTACTTTTCTGTGTTTTGTGTGTCTAACGTTTTTAAGAATTTTGATTTAAAGCGTTTCTAGTTATATTGTTTTCCGGTACTCCCGTTTTCTAGATGTGTGTCCTGTCTAACGCCAGCGTCTTTTCCTCACCACACGATTCACTCTAATTTGTCAAGTCTATGGCAAAACTCATCAATAGTGATTCATTCATGCCATTTAATTCCTAATTTAGGTTGCATAGAACATGGAGCACTGATTAATTTTAAAAAGCCGTCTATATGTGTGTTTTAACTAAAGACCGCAGGACCCTGTAGACAAACTTAATGTGTTGTTTGGGAATGAATGAATGTACGTTACCATTACCACGACTTGTGGCATCTAAGAAGTCGCTGCATCGATTCTCGTTAACTTTCTCCTGTGATCTTACCACGATCATCGACCCGTATTCTTAACGTGCCATTCTGCAATTATGAACAGAGGTTTGAACCGGCTTGTTCCCGCTAAGCTTCTTAGTGTTCGTGTTGTTCTGTTGGGATTTTCTAAGGGGATGAAAGCAAGGCAAAGTGGTGGTTCTAGAATGTAATGAACATTGTTTCTGGGGTTGTTGTTAGCAGATTTGATCCCCTGTACGCTGCACACAGACGTTTAATCAGTTTTTAAAGGCGAAGGCGCTGAGTTTTCTTCTTTCTCTTCTTGTTCGTTGTCTTCCTTTTCCTGCTCACTAATACCCATCTCTTGTTTATCTACTAATACTTCTGCAACTTTTAGGAATTCTTCCCTTTCTTCTTCTTCTTCTTCTTCTTTTTCTTCTTCTTCATCTTCTTCTTCATCTTCTTCTTCATCTTCTTCTTCATCTTCTTCTTCATCTTCTTCTTCTTCTTCATCTTCTTCTTCTTCTTCTTCTTCTTCTTCTTCTTCTTCTTCTTCTTCTTCTTCTTCTTCTTCTTCTTCTTCTTCTTCTTCTTCTTCTTCTTCTTCTTCTTCTTCTTCTTCTTCTTCTTCTTCTTCTTCTTCTTCTCTTCTTCTTCTTCTTCTTCTTCTTCTTCTTCTTCTTCTTCTTCTTCTTCTTCTTCTTCTTCTTCTTCTTCTTCTTCTTCTTCTTCTTCTTCTTCTTCTTCCTTCTTCTTCCTTCTTCTTCCTTCTTCTTCCTTCTTCTTCCTTCTTCTTCCTTCTTCTTCCTTCTTCTTCCTTCTTCTTCCTTCTTCTTCCTTCTTCTTCTTCTTCTTCTTCTTCTTCTTCTTCTTCTTCTTCTTCTTCTTCTTCTTCTTCTTCTTCTTCTTCTTCTTCTTCTTCTTCTTCTTCTTCTTCTTCTTCTTCTTCTTCTTCTTCTTCTTCCTTCTTCTTCTTCTTCTTCTTCTTCTTCTTCTTCTTCTTCTTCTTCTTCTTCTTCTTCTTTCTTCTTCTTCTTTCTTCTTCTTCTTCTTCTTCTTCTTCTTCTTCTTCTTCTTCTTCTTCTTCTTCTTCTTCTTCTTCTTCTTCTTCTTCCTCTTCTTCTTCCTCTTCTTCTTCTTCCTCTTCTTCTTCTTCCTCTTCTTCTTCTTCCTCTTCTTCTTCTTCCTCTTCTTCTTCTTCCTCTTCTTCTTCTTCCTCTTCATCTTCTTCTTCGTTTTCTTTTCTTCTTTTTCTTCTTCTTTTTTTTTTCTCCTCCTCCTCCTTTTTTTCTGTTCCTATCCCCTCAGCATTTATCGGCTGTAAAGTTCCGCTGAATTAACAAATGTTCGTCCACTTCTGTAATTTGGTCTTGCTGCAGATGTTGAGTTTTTTGTGCACACCTGTTTTACTTTATTGGTTTATTTGTATCGGTATGTTAGTTCCTCTCCTCTCAGACAGAGTCAGCCTGACCACGAGGGAAACCCCCTAATCAGTCGATTCAAAGTCTGTTTTGCCTACCTGTACAATTACTGGGCATATAGGGCTACACCTTTGTTGTATAGACGAATCTGTACTCATTGAGTAAAGTGATCAAAACCATGCCGGCCGCATTTACTTCCATTGGTTTTACTTGCTACCCATTTAGAGCTTTGTCGAACCGAGAGCCAGGGTCATTTAAAGCAGGGGAAAAAGCCTGGTTCTATTCTGATTTGAACACACGACCTTTGGATTCGCAGCAACCGTCTAGCTGCTACAGCACAGCGGCTCCTGTACGTTATGCTTGAAAAATCAAAGAAGTATCAACCAGGCGTGAAAAAAGAAGAGAAAGAGGCAGACCTTGGAAAAATTAACAGACGGAATAACAGAGTCTATGGGAACTGCACATGTACGAAGCTAGAAAAATAGTTTATGTTTATGCATCATCATAACATCTCCAAACATCATAACGTCACCATAACGTTACCATAACATCACCATAACATCACTGTAACATTACCATAACATCACCATAACACCACCATAACACCACCATAACACCACCATAACACCACCATAACACCACCATAACACCACCATAACACCACCATAACATCACCATAACATGACCATAAAATCAATGTTCGAAATGTGCAGTTTTAAAAACAATTAATAAAAACTTGATTTAAGATACTGAATGAAACTGATTTGAACACTGACTTCCGTGTACTCCTGAATGTCTTTTCATGACCTTGTTTCGTTGTCTTTAACATGACATGACATTGGCACGGATACAATTAATTAAACATTATGTGACTTGGCAAATAATCCAAATTTATACAGAAAATATGAAATGCTTCGGAGGTGGAAGGGGGCGGATTGGCGGGAGAAAGAAAAGGGGTTGGGTGGGCGGGGGGTGTAATTCGAAAATACGTTGCATTTGAATTTGAAAACATATAAGCAAACAATATTATTAAAACGAGATTAAACTAAAACTGGAAATTTAAGTAGGCGGTAAATAGGATTTGGGGTTGGGGGGGGGGGGTGGTAGCAGCTAAATATGCAACGGAAAGTGCGACATAGTTGTGTTTTTCGTTGTAGTCTGATCATCATCTTCCTCTTCCTTCACATCATCATCATAATCAGTAATATCAGAATTGTCAGCATCAGTATAACAATCATAATCATACATATTATCACGAGCTTCATTATAATCACCACTACCATTTTTATTATCAACAATAACAACAGTATCACTACCGTAATATATCATTATCATCATCACCATCATCCTCATCACCAATGTCAGTATTATTATCATCCTTATCAAAATCATCATCATCTTTATTATTACCGTCAACATCTTCATCTTTGTGTGCCATTTCACTAGGCGTCTGTCTCCATCTGACAATGAATTAAAGAGAAATTTGACTAAAAAGCTCAACAAAATGGGAAAGAGGAAAACGTGCACAAAACAATACAACGTAACGTTTCGGCCGGGCAGCCTTTTTCAAACACAAGTGAAATACACAAACGAGGAATGGAGAGTATGTAAATCTCTAAGGGGTGACGTGAGCGACGTTAAAAAAATGTGATGCGGAATAAATGAAACAAAATAAAATAAACGATGGCTAAAAAATATAGTCACAATACTAGGAATAAAAGAAATGCAAGTGTTAATGATACATAAATTATATTGATAAGAAATAGAATATGGTAATAATATGAAATAAAAAAAAATAATTAACATTTAAAATGTGATAACTATTTAGATGAAGGTATGTTGGATATTGATACCTCTTGGATTAAGAACGCCAAGGCTATGGATAAGGCGATTTTCCAAAGCGAGGCGGGTAGTATGATCGCCAGAGCAAGATTTTAATGCTGTGACAGATATGTAACTGTATGTAACAGATATGTAACATATCTGTCACAGCATTAAAATCTTGCTCTGGCGATCATACTACCCGCCTCGCTTTGGAAAATCGCCTTATCCACAGCCTTGGCGTTCTTAATCCAAGAGGTATCAATATCCAACATACCTTCATCTAAATAGTTCTGATCTTATCAAATTTCTCTTGAATTCATTGTATTAGCTTGACTGCAGTCACCCCCATAGTTTCCCCATCAGACACCAACTTCAGAGACTCCTGCGAGTGGAACACGACAAACGTAAAAGGTACAATAAAGGACCCTTGTCCACGCTTTCAGGCGTATCAGCCATATAGTACCAGACCAGTACCGTATATATCAGTAGATGGTGTGGTCCGCCTCTCGTCGGCCGCCTTTACTTCCCATGACTTTAAATGGTACATGATTATTTCTGGCTGGACCTGGGAACCAGTGCAATCTTATTTCAAGGGAGGAAACAGGGGGTGGGGGTTAACCAGGTTCTTCTAACTCGCAGACGAAAGTCTACCCACTGTACCCCTGCAGGATTTCAAGGTAGTTGTGTGTATTTTGACACAGATACAATCAATTTCTTAGACAGAGAGAGGGGTGGATGGATAAAGCCAACATTAGAACGAACGAACTCTATGCTATAGGACATTGCAAGTACTACAGGTACAACTGAATGGCTTGGTCTGACACAAGCTAGGCAGTTTATCTAGGAAATGTAGTCATACAAGATGGTAGAATTTACTGACATAGAAATAGAAACCAGATATCAGAAAGCAACTGCACGTGTATACCAATTGTAACCATTATTAGAATATCCATAGCATGATTTTAAGTGCAAAGAGACAGATTATAAACAGCCTATTCGTTCCAAGGTTGAACTACCAGTGCCAAGCATGGACATTATCTAAAGCTGAGGAAAACCCTTCACCACTTGCCAGATGAGATGACTGAAACAAAATCCGCCAACCTGGCCATCTGAATAACAATACTATCAGATAGACTATTGGAAGTACATCTTTTACTAGATTCAATGCGAAACAGTAGACTGAGTGTTTTGGCCCATCTCGTTAGACTGCAGCAACGTCAAATACCATCACAGACGCTACGTCTCAGAAGATAGCTGCAATATAAAGAGGACGGCTGCGAAAATATGGATCGACATCATAAGGAACAACTGACGCCTTCATGACATGATAATAGACAGTGTCAGTCAGTGTGCATTGGAAAGCAAATTGTTTCTCCCCATGGCGCTTAACGGCGGAATATGTTTATGATCAGGATAAAGATGATGATGATGATGATTGTGGCAAGCCAGCCAGTTTTACATTCTACCCTGCTGGTTGACACTTAACATACATGAATCCATTGATTCATCATTTAACAATAAAAATTAAAGATGAAATTTATGGACAGAGAAACAGACAGATAATATATATAGAGAGAAATACAAGGCATAATGATTGTGAAAAGGTGACAGAGTTTGGAATGTGTGGACGGATGGATGAATGCATGGATGCATGCAAGTGTAGATGGAATGATGCTTGGAAAGAAGAGTTGGTTCGTCGCTAGGTGAGTTGACAGGTATTTAGCAGGTTAGAACGACAAGCTGAAAATCACAAAATACACACAATGCAGATGGACAGCCTGACTGACTGATTGATTGATTGATTGATCGACATATGAATAGACATACAGAAGGACTGATGGAAGGACTGGTAGATAAACAAACAAAAAGTGTATGGACGGCTAAATAGATGGATAAAAAGTTTTAGGTGAGACGGCAAGATAGGCGACAAATAGCCACACGGAAGAATGGATTATTTTGATGATAGGAACATACACACACACACACACATACATACACACACACACATACAAACACACACACACATACATACACACACACACATACAAACACACACACACATACATCCACACACATACATACATACACACATACATACATACATACACACATATACACATACATACACATATACATATACATACACACACATATACACATACATACACACACATACATACACACACATGCACACACACATACACACACACATACACACACATACACACACATACACACATACGCGCACACACATACACACACATATATATATATATATATATATATATATATATATATATATATATATATATATATATATATATATATATATATATATACACACATACCCACACACACACACACACACACACACACACACACACAGGGCCATACACACACATACACTTATGGTTGTTTGTTTTTTCGACGGATCAACATCATTGCACATGGGTGATAAGCCATAAATTTCCCGTTTTACTTCTAAGTCAAGCTTGAATCTGAAGAATCTCAGCGCAGTGCACGAACTCCGTCGCACCGGTGACAGTCCTGAAATACTTTCGGTAGATTTTTAACTCAAAAGTTTGCCTAGGCAGCGGCGTTAGGCTACTCTTTTCGATTTTTAACTACCAAGAAATGTTTTACGTGCGCAAGAATACACACGGGCGTCCGCCTTATTACCTAGAGACAATGGGAAATTACTAGAAGTCCACGTGAGAAACCCTAGCCTTCACCGGGGATTTAACCAAGGGACCTCCAGTACTCGAGGCGGACACCGTACCTTGAGACCACTCAGACGATATGTGTAGATGGATAGATCGATTAATAAATAGACAGCTTTTAGAATTAGAGAATCAATATTCAATATACCACATCGCCTTGAAATTTCTTCAATGTTCGAAAACGGATATCCTCCTAGCCTTTAAGATTATATATGTAGAATCACCATTATTATTATTATTATTATTTTTATTATTATTATTATTATTCTAATATATTCGGATCCATAATTCATGTGATACCACTTTTCAACACTTTGTGCAATAATTTTAAAAAAAAAAAACTTTTTGAATATTTTTCATTTTTATATTAACAAACGACATTTTCTTAAACAAACCTGCAAAGAGAAAAAAGGGGTTGAAAATAAATCAACTAGCACATGCATTAAATGAGGATAATAAGTAGTCGAGATCAGTAAATCGGAGTTAATTCGATATTTCCGGAAGAGGAAACTATCCCATATTCAGCAGGGAAGCTTTCAGGACTAGGAAACCGAAACGGCGGCCACATAATGGGGTAAATTGCAACGAAGATTTGGTTGTAAGATTGCGAAAAGTCGATGAAAAAAAAATGTTTCAGGCAGGAGAAAAAGGAGAAACCAGTTTGGGCCCAAAGAGAGTTAGGTTATTTATATTACGATCAATGACTGCGGAATATACATATATAAGTGCATATGTATCTTTGCATGCTTGTACATGCACATATCTATGTATGTATGTGCGTATGTATGTATGTATGTGCGTGTGTATGTATGTGCGTGTGTATGTATGTGCGTGTGTATGTATGTGCGTGTGTATGTATGTGCGTGTGTATGTATGTGCGTGTGTATGTATGTGCGTGTGTATGTATGTGCGTGTGTATGTATGTGCGTGTGTATGTATGTGCGTGTGTATGTATGTGAGTGTGTATGTATGTGCGTATGTATGTATGTATGTGCGTATGTATGTATGTGCGTATGTATGTATGTATGTGCGTATGTATGTATGTATGTGCGTATGTATGTATGTATGTGCGTATGTATGTATGTATGTGCGTGTGTATGTATGTATGTGCGTGTGTATGTGCGTATGTATGTATGTATGTATGTATGTGCGTATGTATGTATGTATGTGCGTATGTATGTATGTGCGTGTGTATGTATGTATGTGCGTGTGTATGTATGTATGTGCGTGTGTATGTATGTATGTGCGTGTGTATGTATGTATGTGCGTGTGTATGCATGAATGTCTTTGTATGTGCATACATGTACGTATGCTTAACGCAATTAGTGAACATTATAAGCATGATAATGATGCTGAAACGTATGATTATGAGATTAATTGATGATATTGATATTTGTATCTTCAGTAACACAGAGTATATTCTCCCACCCTCTCTCTGTCTCTCTTTCTTTCTTTGTCTCCCTCTCTCACACACACACACACTCTCTCTTACTTTGTCTCCCTCTCTCTCTCACTCTCTCTCTCTCTCGCTCTCGCACACACACACACACACAAGAGCACACATTCTGATTGATTACAACGAAAAAGTGACAATACTTACCACTGCTGCACACAATTTCTGACGTAGTACACAGGAAGTCGCAGATATTTTCTGCATCGCTGCTGGCTTCCTGTATCTGGGCAACCGTGTCTTGGTTTCCGGTTCCGGTCTCGCAAGAGAGCGTTCTGTCAATGCATGTCTTGTAAGTGAATCGGCTGTCATCGTATGACTGCAAGGAGTGACACAGATGGGAGAATTCAACATACCAGAGAAAAATCCCCAACAAGAGATTCGTGGCTCTTTGTCACCCTCTTACCGTGTACCATGTTCTCAGTTACTGTTCTTTCCACTCCACCGTGACTTGAAATGGTCAAAGTATTTCAGTTTCTGCGACAAGATGCTGTTTGCTAGACAATTTTCCTTTCTCTTCAGATCATGTTAACAGTGGCAAGTAATGCAGGTAGAAGCTGTAAGCACCGCTTACATTGCCCAGGGCAAAAGAAACACTCAATTATTTTACTATTTCCTTTTCAGTCCAAAAATCAGGTACCGTCCCTGCAATGAAAGTTTGCTGTAATGATCTCCAACACTTTCTGCCTCCTATCATGATAGTGCACTCTCTCAAACGGCTCTTCGTCCACCTTATGATGTTGTCCTTCCACTTGTCTTCAAGTTTCCCTCATTTATAGTTTTTGAAAGAGTGTTGTCTTTGAATGCTGACGAAATATTTCAATTTTTTCTCTCTTTGTTGGTGTCTTTTAGTAACTATCTTTTCATTGCAGTCCGAATATTTGTTATTTAATAATGTTTCATTACTACTTACTATTTTTTACAAACGCGGCGTCCGTTGCGTTGCGAGTCCGACTTGTAATTACAACGTACCGCAATCGAAACCCACTGCTGGCTGCAGGGATTCTTAACTTCGTAAGGGGCGTCGCAGGTCGACCCAGCCTAAAATGGAAACCAGGATGGTTGTCATGGGAAAGTAAAGACGGCCGGCGTAATGCTGACCAAATTACCCACCCGGCACCGATTGGTCTGTAAAAATATGGGACGCTCTTCACATATGCCTGATGCACCTAAGGCGTGAAAATGGATCTTTACTTTAATATTTATTACAAATACATCATTAGGCGAAAATACCTGAAAGAACGCTCGATGCATGATTACGCCACCTATGAAGAATCCGTAACGTATGAAACCTACCATTTACCTGTCCTGCGATGCTAACAGTTCACGGATACTCTCAACAGCGAGGTAACGAGTAGAAAATATCACGTGATAACCTCTCCAGTGTAATCGTTGCCTGCTAACGCTTACACACTTACGCGAACTGATAATGCATCTCCATTTAGGATATGAATATTTCCTGTAATTTTGGTCCATTGTATGTAAAGAATTTGTATATAACCCTTTACCCTGAAACAGTAATATGCAAACTGTTTTTTCTTTCTAAATCTAACTAACTTAACCTAGTCAACCAGAAAGCTACAACTTACCACAATGGTGGACGTGGTGGTGGTCACACTCGCTTTAGCTGGTGAATTGTTAAGGCTTTGTTCTGTACACAACTGTTTCTGTATCTTGGCAACAGGAGAGGTAGGCACGGAATATGTGGTTATGCGTTGATCGCTCTTTTCAAGTCCGCGATGGTGACTTCCGGGAATGGCACTTCCAGCCGACCGAGTCCGGCGCACTGAAGACTTCCGGGTAGGTTTCCGAATGATAGTTCCGGTTCGAATGAGCATCGACATGGCCGTTATGTAACAGTGGCTTCCGTCCTTTCTTATCTCTTGCTACCTGTAATAAATGTGTGCTTTGTTAAAGATTCAGCCACAATTGCGTGGAAATATAACATTTCTTTACCGCTGCTACTTTTTCCTAAACTGTAAAAATATTTCTTTCGTAACTTTTTGAAGAGATGCATTTTCTTTCGTCAATGAATAAGAAGATTTTAACCCTTGAGGCATGTTTTCACCCCATACGACTCTAAACCACTTCCAGCTAGGTCATATTCTCCGCAAATGTCACTTTTCCGACTTATCTGTAGTAACTTGTTTACGAGACGCATAGTTAATGCTTTTAACTCTTTTCGTTCTTGGGCAAACGTTTAAGAGGTCAGGATATTAACACATTATCTTCGCCTGCTGTACATTATAGTGGATAGTTCTAGTTCGCCCTCTTTAGTTTTGTTCTAGAAATTTATCGTTGCTTGCAAATCCCTTTTACATATGTGGACTATTTGTAAGCACGCTGATGGTTCCTTGCCTCTCAGGCAGATACACTTTGAAGCACCCTTCCCTCCCTAATTAGTCGACTCTTATGACATGCTTGAAGGGAAGACAGTAAGTGTATTCAAGCTTTTTCAACAACGGGGTATCAAAACCCAGTCGGGGATGTGATTGTTGACTTAAGAACTGACATTGTAGCACTTGAATATTCTCATAAGCGCTCCATCCCATCTTCAGCAGCAAGCGCACAATTCTAGTTCTGATAGACTGTAATAGTCCGATTGTATCTCCGTCTCACCTTTCCCTTGAATGATAAACATCGACCGAATTCTGTGATTACTCCTCACTGCATCCTTTTCAGGTCAGTCAGCACTATGTGGGTAATGTGGTCACCATTACGCCGGCCGTCTTTACCTCCCCAGGACATACATCCTGGTACCCATTTTAGGCTGGGTCGACCTGCGACGCCCTATACCATGATAAAAATCCCCGCAGCCAGCAGTGGGTTTCGATTGCGGTATGTTGGAATTACGAGTCGGACTCGCAACGCCTAAGCCACGGACACCGCTTCTTCACACCGGGATGGTCTATTTATGTGTCTGCACTGTTTACTCGCCCCTAAACGACCCTGATGACATCTGGCTCGTCATTAGACGATAGCTGAGGTTTATGAGAAAAAGGTCATATATACATAACAAATGTATGTGTTGTCGTGAGAGGTTCGACTTCATTACACCGGGTTTTATAACATAGGGTCGGGTCTCTCTTTCTCTCTCTGCAGAACGGCTTGACGCCTGTTGAGAGCGCCGCACGGCGCACCACTCCTTATCTCCGGTGACGATCATTAGGAATCTCTGTGAAAATTGCACTCGGGAGCTAAATGTCGCAGCGAGGAAACGAGCTCACGATCTCCAGAGCGCGAGGCAAATGGCTTGACCACTTCGCCACAGAGCCGTATGAGTGCTTATATATGTGTGTGTGTGTGTGTGTGTGTGTGTGTGTGTGTTTGAGTGTGTGTGTGAGAGTGTGTATGTGTGTGTGTGTGTTTCCGTTATAAGAAAATTATAAAGCCGTAATCAATTAACGAGAAGCTGTAAATCCTTTTCTTTTTTCTCCTATTGGATGATTCCGTCAAATAATTCAGGCAATGTTTAAACAGTGTGCCCTTTCGTCGGCTGTTGCGGCATCGGCAATGTAATTATCGTTTAAACTTCACTGAACACCTTACAGCCGAAGCAGATGCAACATAAGTGAGCTTAGTAAGCTTCGTCAGCTAAAATGAGGCCGCGACATCTCCGTTTTCACATCATATTTTAAGACAACTAGTTTGGGTGTTTGAAAGCAAATTACGCGACTATATCTAATCTAATCTATTCTAATAAAATCTAATCTATCTATCTATCTATCTATCTATCTATCTATCTATCTATCTGTCTGTCTGTCTGTCTGTCTGTCTGTCTGTCTGTCTGTCTGTCTGTCTGTCTGTCTGTCTGTCTGTCTGTCTGTCTGTCTGTCTGTCTGTCTGTCTGTCTGTCTGTCTGTCTGTCTGCCTGCCTGCCTGCCTGCCTGCCTGCCTGCCTGCCTGCCTGCCTGCCTGCCTGCCTGCCTGCCTGCCTGCCTGCCTGCCTGCGCGCCTGCCTGCGCGCCTGCCTGCGCGCCTGCCTGCGCGCCTGCTTGCGCGCCTGTCTGCGCGCCTGTCTGCGCGCCTGTCTGCGCGCCTGTCTGCGCGCCTG
>CAJHNH020000144.1:74043-89043 GCA_905116865.2 Candidula unifasciata
GTTCTAGCTAATTTTGCTCCTCGGTTTTACTCCTCGCTTTAACGTTTACTGAGCGGTCGGTTAACGCAAAGCGATCTGCTGCCAAATCAACAATATCTGGAGTGTTACTAAGTTTGTTCTCAACGCCCAAGCTACATACGCTGATAGCGTGGAGATATACGGGGATAAAATAAATAGAACATATAATATTTGATTTATCCAAAGACAGAGCAATACTTGTATTTTCAATTGGTCTTTCGCTAATATTGAATAACTGTTTTTTTTTTTTTTTTTTTAAATATTTTACAAATTTTTTCTTTAACGAAGTAAAACTTGCGATCTTTACAGCTTCACTGTTTTTTTATGGGATCATAATAATGTTGTCCATTACTCGAATTAAAATCGTGCTACGTTTGGCAGGTTTGTACAGTTCAGTTCCATTTTCTCTGTGTTTCTAAATCCGTCAGTTGAAGAATTCTAGATCCGGAAGCAGTAATAGCTAGTTGTCTTTACAATCGGCGTCATTGAGCCCTCCTCTATCAAATATTGAAAACTTTGTTGTGGTAGAGTGGCTGGTGCGGAGTTTGGGGGTTAGGGTGCTGGTTGGAAAAAGGGGGGGGGGGGGGGTTGTTGCCAGCACAATAGGATGTTTCAGAAGGTCAGAAAGAAACAACCTTAAGGTGAATATTTTGACCTTTTCATTTCTGGAGACATTCTGTGGGGTGAGCTCACCCGGGTCATGACTCCTACAGTGTGTTTCTTAAATTGATGCCCATGTTCAAACAATTATATCTCAGCTGTAGTGGAAAATAAATAGATGAAATTATATATTAATATTTTCTTCATTCTCAACGCTATGTCGGATTTTAAACACCCCCCCCCCCCCCCCCCCCCCCATAGCAAGTAATTAGGAGACAGACTGTAGGAATACCATGCGGCAAATTCACTGAGAAACAGAAGATCAAAAAAGTTTCGGTCATTTAGTAAAAATGCAGCCAGAACAACTACCAAGGAAGGCGGTACACGTGAAAAGATCTGAAGTGAAAGCAAGAGGCCGCCTTCGGAGGATGTAGTGATTGATGTCATTAAAGAGCTTTTGTCAAGCAATGGATCTCAAACTATTCCTCCCCACAACGCCTAACGGCATACATGGACATTGATTATGATTATGATGATGATACATATACGATGATCCTTGCTGTCTTGCCTTTGAACAGTTATATAGCACATAATTCAATTAAACCAGTTGACCGATCACAAAATCACTGGAATCTCATGTCTGGCGTAAATTATGAATACGACGCTGAAAGTATTCATACACACTGCAAAATCTGGCCAAGTTTCGTCAGAAGTTGTACAATGCAATTCTATAAATATTTCTCGTCAGAGGTTAAACCCTGTTGTCTCTATCATTCTATTTCAAACCTAAAGAAAAGAACAAAACATGCCCTACGTTGTACCTACTGGATATTCTAAAAATGGGCTGGAGAATAATCAGTTATTTCTACACATACCAGTGTTGAGGGAGGAGTTAAACAGAAAATTGATAGTTTTAAAAAAGAAGTTATTAAACGAGCAATATACAGAATGTTGGTGAACAAATAATTATTGACGCTGAGGAAATTTAAACTTTAAGGGGCAGTCTGGCTAGAAATGTGAAAGCACAGGTTTTTAACGAATGACCAACTAAATATCAAAATATCTTCTTGAAATTTGGTGAGCAAACGGTCCAACACTGAGACATAGACAGAACCGCGGCATTGTTGTATCCAAAAATACATTTTCAGAAATTGCAAGAGGTGCAGGGATTTACGCATCCGTGTCAAACAATTGCAGAAGAGTCTTTATCTTCGTTCATACCTGGGTACTTCGATTTTGTTTTCTTATCTAACTAAACTTATACAAGTGGTAAAACTAACAAACAAAGCGAATGTTTCAATAAAACTAGGCATTCTATATACATTATTTACTGTAGTGTCAACTACTGCACATTGGCTGTGAATGAGACAGTTTTCTTCCCTGCCAACTAGCCTCCATCTAACTTGCCATCTTGCCACCTGCTGGCTATGACTTAAGAAGCGCCATTGTTGCATTTGATAATGTGGTTATGTGTTGATCGCTCTTTTTAAGTCTGCGATGGTGACTTCCGGAATTGCACTTCCGTCCGATCAAGTCTGAAGACTTCTGGATAGGTTTCCGAATGATAGTTCCGGTGCGAATAAGCATCGACATTGCGGTTATTCACCACAGCAAGCTCTAAAAGAGTTAGGACCTTTGCGTGAACCAACTGAGAACTGTGACTCTGCAACCATGGTCAGACTGCAAGGAAAACATGTTAAAGAGGGTGCCGCCAAACAAGAACACTACGCGGGTAGCCAAACAAGAATAATAAACAAAAACAGAACTGGTGTCATTAGCAGCTACACGCTGCGGGGATTTACTGAGGAGGGGATCCGAGCACTTATGAACTGAGTGGCTCGACGTGCAATGAGGATAATCTGTCGACTAACTAACTAACTGTTATTCACCGCAAGCCAGTTTTTCTTATGGGTCGTATGGTGCATCATCTCCCCTCTGATTCTTCGTATGAAAACCCAGCAAGCGGGTCACCACATATCTGCCCGATTACTGGCACTGCCCATAACTGTCTTTGGAGGAAGAAAAGTGACACACTACCAGTCTCAGCAAAACTATAGTCTGCACAGGCATTAAAGGCATAAGGCGATCGGCAAAGGTGCCAGCACACACAGTCGGGCAAAAGAAATGCAAGTCATCGTCAATGGAAGCAGTAGTTACAACAGCACAGTAGTTTGTACACGTAATCAATCAAATAAAGCAATATCAGTTCTCTTGCAAAATGCCACTCGCTATTTTCTATATCTGCTGTTCACAGCAATAATTACGTTGGGTACAGTCAGAGGGCATTCCACCTAAAATCCTCAGCTCACAGTATCACGCCAGGCACTCAGTTCAGTGGCTGGGAGACGTAACTACTTTAGTCTTAGTAGCTATACATTTGGAGAATCCCTGAACGCACCTCAAAATAAAAACAACTCACATTAAAACAAAACATCACATTTAAAGTTCATTCTTGGCAGCACCACGTTTTGTATCTCCATAATTATTGATTCACGATGTGTGTTTTTTTTTTTTTTTCGCGAGGACTTGTCGAGGGCCTTTCATGCCTTTCAGATCTGACAGCAAGTGATTTTATTAACCTTGTTATAAACATCGCCCAATATGCTATCAGTCTTTTGCAAATTATTCCAGACGATACGAGCATCTTAAGAAGATTTGGACTGCTAAGTGAATATCTGTTACGTCAGACAAAACCTCAAAAATGGCGTCTGTCAGGGCTTTCGATCATTATTGAGGCCCAAATTTAGCGTAGTATATTCGATGGAGTTATAAGTAGCTCGCCTAAATTAGAGTACGTTTTTTTTAAAATATATATATAGATCTCACGTCGTTTAGGTTGTCGATCCCACCCATCTCACCTTGTTTAACATCGATTTCAAATATGACCACCCTGGATAACTTCTAACTGTAGTTGATAATAACAGACGTCAGTGCGTTTATCATCAATAACAATGCTCATTACAGGGCCTAGTTCTTCAGAATAGGGAAAAAATGGGGAAACGGGCATCATTAGTGCTAAAAGATGGAAGAAGCCGTAAGAAGGAACCAGATAATGAGAACGCCAAAGAGCAGGAAATGGATTTCAAAAACGAATATTCAATCCAATGTCAAATTTATCCCTTTTTCTTAATATTTCATCGCTATATGCAGGAAAAGATGTGATCAATTACTGAATATTAGGACGTGTGAAATTAATCGAATAATAATTAATGTAATTATCAGTGTGGTTGTTTTTGAAAAAAAAAATGGGCATATTTTGTCGTGTCGATATAACAATGACAGGAGAGATGAGATAATACGCTTCATGTCAACGAACTTTGACCGTGACATTGTTTGCGAGTCATTGTCATTACTTTGGTCAAGGATTTTAACTTTTCTTGTCCATTTAAGTTCTTCTTAGACGCAATGGACTACTTTCAAATTTCTTCTTGTTCTTCTACTTCTTCTTCTTCTTTTTCTTCGTGTTCACCGGTTGTAAACTCCAGCCAAAGGTTCTGGTCTTTCGCCCACTTCTGGACTTTGGTTTTGATCCAGGGATTTGACCTTTGCTTGCACATATGTTTTACGGATTTAGCATATGTGTATGCAAGCTGTTGATTCCTTGCCTCTCAGGTTTCAAACGTGAAATCGGTCCTATCAATGTTTATGAACCTGTTTCTTGGATGACCACGGAGAGCAGTGGGCAGCTCTTGACCAGTGTAAACCTTGATGCTGGTGCCCTACCACATGTCTCCTTCTTCTTCTTCGCGTCCACCAGCTGGTAACTCTAGTGGGAAGCACTGGGTGTTCGTCCATCTCTGGGATATAGTTTTGTTCCTAGAGTCTGAGTGCTACATGCACATTAGTTTCATAGATCTGGGTTATTTGTGTGCAGACTTTGGTTCCTGGCCTCACAGGCAAATGTACTCGAACTTCTAACGATGTCACTAATTAGTGGAATCCTAAGACATGCTTGTTGGAGAGGCAGTGAGTCTATTCTTGTTTTACCTCACAATGAGACCCCGGAGCGCGCACGGTGTGCACTACCACTTGTGGTTCCGCTTCTCCTAATCCAGTAATTCTAGTTAATCTCCTTCAGGTTTGCGGTCCGTTCAATCAACACCTTGAAGATGAGAATCCCATATATAAACAAATACTGGTAGGAGCCGTTTAACCGTACGGTTATAATGAGGCCGCCGGACGGTTGTGAAAAGAAAAAGAACAACTATGACATCCTGCAGTAACCGAACTGATTGATTGACTGATCGACTGACTGACTAATTGACGGATGCGAAGTGACCTGAGATCTAGACCAGGCAAGGATTGTTCCATGAATTTAAAACGACCACTTTCTAGTTGACTGCTTACGGTTCTCCTGCGAGCTTCAAAAGAAAGGGTACACCCGTGTGGTTTGTATAGAAGAATATTGCATGCCAATCCAACTGGACATATCCCTTTGATTGTCATCTTCATCTTCGCGTCCACATGCTGACAAACCTAGGCCAAAAATGCTGATTGTTCGTCCACCTCTGGTCGTTAGTCTTGTTCCAAAACCTGACTGTTGCATGCACATACGTTTTACAGATCAACTTATTTGTATGCAGATTGTTGATGTCCTTGCCTCTCACACTGATGCACTCTGACTTCGAAGGACACCCCTAGTTAGTAGACCCTTACGACATGCTTTGTTTATTGTTAGGTAGTTGATCTATTATTGTTTCCCTCAAGAAAGGGCATTGGAACCCACACAGTGAATCATATATACCATCTTCAACCTCTAAAAAGTTATTACTAGGGCATATGAAACTGCTACAAAATGCACTATTCTAGTGTTCCGTTTTATTCTGTAAGGAGAATGATGAAGGGACACCTGTACATATTTCTAAGAATGGCTTGTAGCACAGTGTCTTACAAGTTTGTCCGTGTCTCATTGTCATCTATTCGAATTTCAGTCGAGGAGAGATTTTTAAAAATAATACATTAATAAAAAAAATAAAAAAAAATATTAATAAACAACGAAACTGTTTTTCTTGGTCGACTAAGGATAAAAGAGGTAACAGGATTACATAAAAAAACTTCGATAGGCAGGTTTTAGGCAGTCGTGCCATTCAAAGAAGTGGACAAAAATAAACTGGTACAATTTTTAGAAAAATGCCAGATACGAAGAAGCATGAACATTTGCGCCTGTTGGCAACTTGTTGCAGCCGTTTGTGTGTGTGCGTGTGTGTCTGCGCGAGTGGTGTGTGTGTGTATGTTTGTGTGTGTGTCAGATAATGGTAGGTAAAACACACTGATAGCCATGATGCTATGCCCATTCGTCCATAGACACATTTCGGAGTTATTTGGTTCAAGAAATCTCAACCTTTAAAAGGACAAACAAATTAACTGTTTTTAAAGAGTATTCCCTAAAGCGAACAAGAACCACTGTCGAAGCACTCTGCGATACTCTGGTAATTATGTCAACCATGTCTAACCGAATTCAGTAATCGTTTAACAGTGTGCCCCCCCCCCTCCCCCTTCCACCCCTTCCTCCTTACCTCGTCATCTCAGTCGCGAAAACGCTCCTAGCATTTCTGCGTGAGCACATATTGAGAGCACCTTTGCTCGCGTTTTTTATAACTATGAACTTGCTGAGGTAGAGAACCCGCCATTTTTAGTCCTCAGATTAGACGGAAATTGGACTTTCTCGCGGTAATCTCTTCAACCAATTGAGACCTTATTTAACAAATTGCTGAGGTAATGAATGTGGAAGAAAAACGAGGGAGAGGGGATAGAAAAGGACATAGGGAAGGCTGAGGTACGGAGATGTATCAAAGATCGAGGAGAGAGAGACAAACAAAAAGGAAAGAGAGTCAAGATAGAGAGGCAGACAGAGAAGAAGAGTTACGAAGACAGTGAATGTGGTAAATCATGAAGTGAGAAACACTGGGAGAGAGAGAGAGGCGGAGAGAGAAGAGATACGAAGTGAGGGAGCTGGGTAAAAGAAAGGAGAGTGAAACACGCACACCCACACACAGAGAAAGAGTAGCACAGAGAGAAGAAAAGATACGAAGTGAGGGAGCGGGGTAAAGGAAGAAGAAAGAAATACACACACACTCACACACACACACACACACAGAGAGAGAGGCAGAGAGAAAGAGAAGAAGAGATGCGAAGACAGGGAGCAGGGTAAAGGGAAAAGAGAGAAACACACACACACACACACACACACACAGAGGCAGAGAGAGAGAGAGAGAGAGAGAAGAGATGCGAAGAGAGGGAGCAGGGTAAATGAAGAAGAGAGAAACACACCTACACACAGAGGCAGAGAGAAAGAGAAGAAGAGATGCGAAGAGAGGGAGCAGGGTAAAGGGAGAAGAGAGAAACACACACACACACACACACACACACACATAGAGGCAGATAGAGAGAAGAAGTGATGCGAAGAGAGGGAGCAGGTAAAATGAAGAATAGAGAAACAGACACACACATACGGAGAGAGAAATAGCGAGAGAGAGAGAGAGAGAGAGAGAGAGAGAGAGAGAGAGAGAGAGAGAGAGAGAGAGAGAGAGAGAGGGCAGAGAGAGAGACTGCCTAGGTTTGAGACTATAAACTGTGTCTACAAAGAAAATCAAAAACCTCTGTACGACCAGTGTCGGCCCCTATGCATCTCCTAAACACCTGCATTGTCGAAACGAATGGAATCGCAAAAAGAACCAAGGACCTCATAAACTGTAGGCAAACGGTTTAACCTCTTCGTCAAGCAAATCTCCCAAATTTCTCTAAAGATTCACGAATACCAAAAGGTGTACATTAAAAAAAACCTTTGTTTGCTCTTTTGACACAAGAAGAAGGTTTCGTAGGAGGTTCGAAATGAAGAAATATCCATGAATAAAATGAGTCAGTTCATTAGGTTGAAAACAGTAATATAGCAGTAGAAGTGAGTATAGTGACTACTGCCAGACTCTGTGGCTTATGTGTTGCGAACTTGCTTCGTAATGCCCCGTTCGATCCCAGCTGTGGGCGATTTGTCTTGCGTTGGTTTCGACAGTAGTACCGAGAGCTGACCGTTGAGGAGCAATGGCAAACTATTGAGCGTACAATTTGCCTAGAAAAACCACAGTAACCACAAAAGGCTGGGTTTGTTCTGCAACGTCCTTACAAGATACGCGACTAACCACTGATTATTGGACACATTCAGATTCCTTGAGTGTATTCTTGCCTAATTTGAACATATAGAGCTAGGGACAGGATTCAGCAGATAAAGTGATAACATATCTTGCGTTGTTTAGGACTCTTTTTCTTATCCTTTGTTCACGGGCTGTCCATTTGGACTCTGGCTTTGTACCAGGACCCGAGTTCTGCGTGTAAATCAGTTTTACTGGCGTATGTGTGTGCAGTTGGTTGTTCCTTACCGCTCGGGCAGATGCACTCCCAAGTCAAAGGACGTTCCTAATTAGTCGACGCTTACGACATGCTTGGCAGTTGTTCTATTTTGTTTTCCCACAATGGAATAGGGAACCCATAAATCAATTGTATTTGATATGTAGAACATGTTATCCTCACAAAACAATAAACTTAATAAGTCTATCAAGTAAAATATACAATTCAGTAATGAGACAGATTTTATTATGGCCAAGACAAAAATGTCCTCTTTGAAGCAAAGAATTTAATCTAAAGAGGCAACATTCATCTATGATCTGGCAACAATTCATCTCATCCTGATAAAAAGACTACAGACAAGCTGCCATTTTGTTGACCTAGTCAGAGGTGCATTGTTACATAATCAGCTTGAAGCAAACACAAAAGATAACACTAAATTTTGTTTAAAACTCAGAACAAGCGCAATTGAGACTTAAATTAATGCGTCAATTGTATGTGGATAATTGTTTATCTTGTGTACAAATTTTCAGCGGGGTATTCAGGATTCAGAAGTGGAGTGGAAATAATTACCAATGCAACCGGACCTGGACGCCCAATTTCTGTTCGTAATGAGGAACCCAAATGTCAGAGAACGGATACAAGAAGATCGTTGTTTGACTGTGACAATGATGGGAAATGAAATTGGTGTTAACAAAGAGACCATTCATAAAATTTTAGTGAAAGATTTGGGCAAGAAAAAAAAAGTTGATTGTCGGTTTGTTCCACATTCGTTGACTAATGACTAAAAACGTCAGCGTATTGAGTACCCAAAAGACATCACCAAAACTTGGCATAGAAAAACACATTTCTTAGATCTGAATGTTGCAAAGGATAAAACATGGATTTTTTTTATATTTTTTATATGATCCCACAACTAAATACCAAAGTGCTCAGTGGAAGTCATCATTATCTCCAAAAAGCGAAAAAATTCGTCTTTAAAAGTCGAAAGTGAAGACAATGTTGGTGTACTTCTACGAGAGCAAAGGAGTTAATCACAAAGAATATATTCCATAGGGACAGACTGTCACAGCCACTGTTCATTTAACTATTTTTAAACATCTATTAAAACGGATTTTCCGAGTCCGACCCGAGAATTCAACACCTGTCAGTTTTGTTCTTCTTCATGACAACTAACCGGCTCACCTGGCAGTAGTTGTGCAGGAGTTTCTTGCCAAGAAACACGCGTATGCTCTCAATCATCCACTTCATTCCCCAGATTTTTCTCCCTGTGATTATTCTGTATTCCTAAAAATAAAGTTACCATTGAAATGACGCTTCTTTGACGATATTAATGACAAGCAAAGGGTTGTAACATCGACTGTAAGAGTCATAACAACAGAAGAACTACAGAGGTCTTCCGGTGTTTGTTAGATCGTGCTACTCGCTGTATAAATAAATGCACAATTGGCCTACTCTAGATAAAATACAGGTCATGTCTTCAACTGTTGATTATTTTAATTTATATGGAATTAGTATCATTACGTAATTGTCCGACCTTGTATATATGCATACATTCACACATACACCACACACAGATTTACATGCACGAACTGGCTAGTCCATTGCTTGTCGATCCCAAAGTGTTCAGTTCGAATCCGTGCCCAATAGGGAGCGGTACTTGAAAAACGCTGAAAAGCACTCGTCTAACCACTCGGTTATGGCTTTATTTCTTAACGATTGTTTAAATTAAAAAAAAAAAATAAACACTACTTAAATTATTGTTGTTTTATTATGATTATTAGTATTGCGCACTCATTATGGCCACCACTCTGAAAAACTATAAGGGTGTTGAGCAAACCCTCCCCCCCCCCCTCTTTTCAACCCTGCTCCTCTTTTTTTTTTACGCTATGATTTCTGTGTGTCGGACCCCCTAGACAATTTAAATGGTGTCTAGTCTGTACAGAGATTATAAGACTTTCACCCGGGAATTGTGGTGCATAGAACCGGCACGTTTTGAAAGCCTCTTTTTTGGTGCTACTGTAATAAACGCTTTGCAGATAGTATCGGCACCCTTTGATACCTTTTATTATCTAGCAGGAAAAGTCCTGACTGTAATATGTATTATTTTTCCTATGCATTGATAATTGTTTTTAAATAACAGTATTTTATCAACAACAAAACCACAACAGCTCAGGTGAAAATAGATCCGTCTTACCTTACATGTTTCAGATATGGGAAGTAAGTGACGATTGTTTGTGTTGTGTGGAACCCCGGGGACAAGCCTGACTGTCGTCTCGCGGCCCATGCTGGTGACAACTCTCGCCTTCTCTAGACATGTCACTCAACGTAACACAACAAATACCTGTTCGATGTTTCCGGGTGGAAGAGATGGGTTCAGTTAGAGACTCTGTTTGGGCTCAAAATTCCTAATTAATTGCCTGTTTGTTTGACGGTGAAAATGCTGCCCTTTTTGCACTCTAAATTTGGGAGGTATCTTCAGGTCGGGATTGCCAAATCTTCTTCTACTTGTGTTTTCTTCATCTTCTTTTTCTTCCTCCTCCTTCTTCTCTAATCACGGCTGCTTTTAGTGTTAGGTTTTGAAGAGGCATTGGTTGAGAGGCTTTGAATCTGATACCTAGATGTTCAGGTTTACTGCCTCGGATATTCTGTCTATCCATGGCTTGCATGGTCTACCTCTTGTTCTGCTTCTATTATATCTGACACTGCTTTCGGTGATACATTATCTGGTGCTAGTCTTGACAGATGATAGAACCACTGATTTGTTGCCATATGGTGTAGTTTAGCAATACGGTGGAACCACGCTTAACGAGCAGAATTCGTTCCAGAATCATACTCGTTAAGCGAAACACTCGTTATGGAAAACAATTTTTCTCATATAAACTAATGTAAAATACGATAATGCGTTCCATGTCAAAAAAAAAAATACTCACAAAATGCTATGTATAACGTTCATTCAAATAAAATTATATACTTATTGTTAAGGAGAGTGAATCATCTTCATCTTTTCTTCAAACGCGGAACGAACCCACCTGGAATGCGAATTCAATTTGCAGGGAGGGGGGGGGAAGTTGAAATAATTATGATACATAGCTAATTATTATTTATTTTTTTTGCTTGAAAGATGCCCAGAGACATTTGTTTTTGCCGACGCTTCCAAATTTAGCGAAATTGCGACACCGCATAATCATAATTAAATTTACAGCGCGCATAGCCACTTCCTTATTAGGGCGATGCTTCTCAATTTAAGATGCAACAGTTTGCCATGCTTTCAGCATTTCTCTTATTTCGCCAGAAGATTGTTGCTTTTCTGTTACCTCCTCCTCTGACAAACTTTTCTCAAAAACTTCTTGCTGTGAAACACTATGCAACTCCATAAGCCCTTGGGTGGTCAGCTCTTGGCTGTGCTCTTCCACAAGCTCTTCGATATCACTGTTATCCACCTACAATCCCATGATAGTGGCCAAGACACAATCTCGTTGACTACAGGTTTCAGAAGTACTGTCTCGAACCCCTCAAAGTCGCAAATGGACAACGCCAAAGCTTCTTCCCAGCAGAAGTTAGGGTTCTCTTGGCAACCTCTTCCGAGCCTCGTCGATCATCTTGAGGCAGGCAACAATGTGGAAGTGATTTTTCCAAAACTCTTTAAGAGTAAGGCTGCTCCCTTCAGTCACCCGAAAATAATGCTCGAAGAATGCTTTAGTGTAGAGCTTCTTAAAGTTAGAAATAACTTGCTGGTCCATGGGTTGGAGTAACGGAGTGGTGGTGTTGGGAGGCAGAAACTGGATCTTGATGAACTTAAATTCTTCAGAGAGGTCATCTTGTGGGCCTGGAAGATTCATATACATATATCACAATAAAACACAAGTTTCATGAAAATGTGTGATCACAAGCGACACTACGATGCTACTGGAACGAGTACTAAACACAGACTGATGTAACATGCGCACAATGCGGTACTTCCCTTCTTTTCGCCACTCGTTATGCGAAACGTCGCTCGTTAAGCAAGTCATTTTTTTGCAATTTGTTTTGCTCGTTATGCGAATTACTCGTTATGAGAGGTGATCGTTAAGCGAGGTTCTACTGTAGTTATGTCCTGATCTGTGTCGATAGGTGATACAGTCAAAATCATACCGGCCGTCTTTACATTTTCTGGTACCAATTTCAGACTATGTCGATCTAGAAACCCACTTGAGTTATTCAAAATGCAATCCCTTTCCGGTTTTGATTCCTAGACTTTCTTCATGCTGTCAGCCAATGAACTCACCCACCATCACCTACCACAAACGATGATATCATTCACCTACTTCCACAGACGAGCCCATCAACTTCAGCAGCCATGCATGTTGAACGACGTGTCCTCGCTTCTTGTCTTCGCCTGAAGCTCTGGAGGCAGACATCAACCCTGACCCCTACAGCGTCCTCCACTCCAGCAGAAGCCAGACCGTACAGTGAGATCCCTGGACCAAAGGGACTGTACCAGATTCCCGTTCTGGGGACTCTGCTGAACTTTAAACCTTTCAGTGAGTGGCATTTTGTTTTGTTTTTAGAGCAAAATCACCATGCAACAAGCTAACGGGCGCGCGCTATCATGAGAGCCGATCATTAACCGTGCCTGCGACACCTAAACATGATTAAGCAGAAACAGACAATAGATAGATAGATTACAGACAACCTCGATAATACGAAGGGACCGAAAATAGTGTTTAAAAATGTCATGCAAAAAATGTGTTCTTGTTAACCGATTGTTTTTCTTAATTCAGGTCGTATTAACCAGGTATTGCTGTATTAATATCCTAGACGTTCAGTAGCAAACCACAATGCAGGGTCCGGTTATCGATTAAGCGCAGTAGGCACCTGCTTAGGGCATCACAAAGGGAGAGGGACACCACATCAATTGTCCCGTTTATTTCCACCTTACACATACTAGTGTTAATCTGAAAATACTGACACGACATACCAAAGTTATTTGAAAAACTGACACGACATACCAATATTAATCTGAAATACTTACACGACATACCAGTGTTAATCTGAAATACTGAGACGACATACCAATATTAATCTGAAATACTGACACGACATACCAATATTAATGACATACCAATATTAATAGAAAATACTGACACGTCATGCCAGTGGTAATCTGAAATAGTGACACGTCATGCCAGTGGTAATCTGAAATAGTGACACGTCATGCCAGTGGTAATCTGAAATACTAAACCGACATACCTGTGGTTATCTGAAATGCTGACACGACATACTAGTGTTTATGTGATATACTGACACGACATACCAGTGGTAATTTAAAAATACTGCCACGACATACTAGTGTTAATGTGATACACTGACACGACACAACGTGACCTGACAATTATGTCTCTTCGAATATTCCCAGCGCCCTACACGGCAGAGAACAATCACAAGCTTCTTAAGCAGATGTCCGAGACATATGGGCCCCTCTTCCGGCTACAGCTGGGAGTGGACACCGTGGTGGTGTCAGATCCCAAAGATATAGAAACAGTCTACCACAACGAAGGGCGCTACCCACAGCGCCCCAACCTTGGTCTGAGAGAGGTGTACGCCCGCCGGTCAGGCATCAAGTGCTTCGACGTAGCAACACTGTGAGTGCAGTTTTATTTGAACAGTGTGTAACTGTCTTCTTTGTCCTTTGCTGTTATTCTGGTATACGGTGGTAAACGAGTGTCAAGGGGAGGGGGCGGGGGTGGGGGGTGGGAGGGGGGTTGCGTGGTCTCGAGACTGTTAAGAATCTTCTCCCACTACTTCCTCTGTCCGCTGTCTTCCTCTGTCTCTTTTTGTCTCTCTTTCTACAGATCTTTTTAAAGAGTGTCTCTCTTTCTACAGATCTTTTTACAAAAGTCCATTTTGGACGAACAACCGCGACTTACCGCCGGAATTCACAGCCGGTGAACAAGAAGAAGAAGAAGAAGAAGATCTTTTTAGTGGTCGCAACATGTTCCATTATCCCTCTTCTCATAACATGACCCCCATCCCTTTTCCTCCACACCCCAAAACAAAAAATTGACTGTCTCTTTCTAATGTTTGTGAAAAGTTGTCTTCGAGCATTCGCTTCTTTCAAAACATTTGGGTTGGTCCTCTTAGCTGTTTGAGCAATTCTAAAGATTCTTCTGTTAAACCGAGCAATTCTAAAGATTCTTCTGTTAAACCGAGCAATTCTAGAGATTCTTCTGTTAAACCGAGCAATTCTAAAGATTCTTCTGTTAAACCGAGCAATTCTAAAGATTCTTCTGTTAAACCGAGCAATTCTAAAGATTCTTCTGTTAAACCGAGCAATTCTAAAGATTCTTCTGTTAAACCACATCTCCCAGGCCTCAAGATATTGTTCGGCTTATTTATTAATTGTCCAGGCTTCAAAGCCGTATGTTAAAACCGGCTCTATATAGCTTGCGAGATAATTCTTTTCCTAACCTGCAGTGACATTGCTTTGTGCGAAACTATTTGGGGCGGTATTTTAAATAGTTTCATCACACTGAAAAAAGATATGTCGCTCAGAACTGGAATTTTTTTTTCTTCATATTTTTTTTTAATTCATATTTTTTTAGTTCATCTTTAATTCTGAGTATGTTATTTACTCTGCGGCGTCTGTGGCTTAAGCGTTGCGAGTCCGACCAGCCTAAAATGGGTAACAGGATGTATATCCTGGGGAAGTAAAAACGGCCTGTGTAATGCTGATTACATTACCCACCTAGTGCCGATTGGTCTGTAAAAATATGGGTGCTCTTCTCTTTTTCCCGATGCGCCTAAGGGCGTTAGGAGGGATCTTTACTTTTTACATATATTTATTCACTCTTACCAATAATAATGAATATATTCGTATATTCTTCAAACAATAGACAAGGAGAAGAATGGCATTCTCTGCGGAACCCGCTCAACAAAATCCTGTTGAAGGTGGACTCGGCCGCATACTATTTGCAACCACAGAGTTTGGTGGCTGAGGATTTCGCGCGGATTTTGGCCAATCAGAAGTTCTCGCCCCAGGAACTGTCGGAGTTGTTCTTCCGG
>CAJHNH020000144.1:94043-166543 GCA_905116865.2 Candidula unifasciata
AGTAAACTCCTAAAGTCCACCGATTCTGATTCAGGTTAGAAGAGTTCTCATTTGTGTTTAAAAAAAAGTCTGTCTTGATGGCACGTTAACGAGCCATATGCCAAATACCCTGTTTAGAACTGCCGCACCTTTATCGGCTACACTATCTTGCTTACATGCAGTCTAGTTCGGGTAGGGACCCCCAATGACTTATGGTTTACGTATCTATAGATAGAAGACAAAAGAGGTAAGTTACTATGCCCCACCTTCCCCCAACCAAATTAAAAACCCACCCCTGTTTTCATGAAGGGCTTTCTGTGGGATTAACAACTCAAGAATGAAAATCAGACTCACAAATCCAGAAAACCTCGTTTGACCGTAAAGCCATACATGTGAAGGACCACTTTCCACGCCTTCATGCGTATTGGCCATATAGAACCCCATCTATACTTTATAGAGCAATCGGCACTTGGTTGAAAATGCGGTCAACGAATATCCACTCAAGGCGGGGTTGACCTAAGAGCCAAGGTTTACTTAAAAAAATAAACGGCTTTGTCAGGTCCCGAACCTATCACGCATCTAGACGCTAACCACGTCCTGTTCGTAGACGGACAATTGTTGTTTGTTGCTTTCTGTTGAGTCTGCTGATGGGGTCTTGTGGATTTTTACTGTTGGTTTGTTCTCTCCAGAATTCCTTATTATTTCCTTTGATGAGTGCTTTGATTTCTGGTAATGACAATGAATGGGTGTGTTGTTTCTCATTTGCTCCATTGTTTTGCAAGTCTGTCCGCTAACTCATTTCCTGTGGAATCCTCTGAGTCCCCTGGAGGACTTACATGCAGTCACACGGAAAACAAATTTAATGTTTTTAATTTTTCTTTCCTGTTAATAGATTAACTCTGTAATGTCCGAGTTTTAGGTATTTTGTAGATGGTCGCTAACAAGAATGGTTTCTAATTTCTTTATGTTCAGATTCACTAGGAAACACCTTCTTCAAGCTAAACAGCTCCTAGACACTAGATTAAAGGAAGGAACTCTAAACCGTGACGAGCCAAACCTTCTTCTCTCCCTTTTCTCTGACGATACATTACAAGAGGATCACGTGATACAAGTGGTTGAGTCCCTATACTCCGGCGGGACTGACTCGGTAAGTTCTGTGCTGACTACTTGTAACTTGTTTTTCTGTGCTCGCTCTTAAAAGAGCGGTTGACACATTTTATTGTGTTGAGTAAGTCAAGCCTAATCTCACTAGGATCTTATACTGAGCGGGTTACTCAAAGTGCAGTGTGTCACTTATCTGGATAAGAATCCCCCAGAAACCCTGTTTAACCGTAAGGTTACACCGGGCGCCTCGACGGTTACACCGTAACCTGAAGTCTAGACGGGGTCGGGTTAATTTTTAACTGTACATTGTGGTTTACTGCTAGGTTGTGATATTTGCACCTTTCAGTCCAGTACATCCCCCAAAATAGTCGCCTTTGACGGCATGCTTGTTGTGGGCAGTGGATATATTCCCTCCCCACTTACTTACAAGAGTTAAATATATTTATCAAAGAAAAATATAGAAATTCCAAGAGGCAAAGAAAAAACAGTAAACATGAAGATGACCTAATCAATAGACTAAAACAGAAGTCAGTGCACTGCAATAGTTCGACTAAGAACAGGAAACAGCAGACGTAACGTACATTGCACAGAATAAAGGCAACACAATCCGCCTAATGTCCCCGACAAACCGCACACGAAACACCTGAGCTCATACAACAGAGGTGCCCTCTACAGCAATACCTGCGAGAAATCCCATGGCCAGAGGAAAGATGTATCCAGGATACTCTTTAGGGGACCCTTAGAGAGAAGACCAGCTGCTGACCTGCGGTTCCTGGAAGCAGCACTCCTGACTACCCGAGCATGTGAAACCCATCGCAAAGAAGCAGAGGAATTACCGCAAGACTGAGTTGTAACTGGTTTGAGGTTTGAGGTTTGAACAACGGATCAACATCATGGCACACGGGTAATTACCCTTAAGGGCTTTTTTTCTTCTAACTTAAATCTGAGTCCCAAGAAGCTCAGCACAGTGCACAGGTTTTGTAGCACCGGCGAGGATCCTGAAATACTTCAGGTAGATTTTTAACTCTAAATTTTTGCCTGTGCAGCGACGTTATTCTACTTTTTTTCTTCCGATTTCCAACTGCTAAGACATGTTTTAAGTGCGCAACAATGCACACGGGGGTCCGATCTGACTACCCAGAGACCGAAGGGAATTACTAGAAGTCCAAGTCCACGTGTAAAAATCCCAGAACACTATGCCTCGAGACCACGCAGCTCCCTAGAGAGTTTTAACTCTTACACACGATAGTCAAGAGGATACAAGAGTCAGGGAAAAAAATGTTGGATAAAGGTTTGTGAGACTTTTCTGGCGATCTGGTATCAGAGTATCATCTCCATGAGATATGTATTTCACCTCTCTACCTCTGCTCTCCCAGTCGCAAGACAAAGAAAATGTACAAGAAAATACAACTTGTAGAACAACTGTATGCTGTCTGTAAAGGAAAAGTTGACCAGTGTTCACACTCCCGTCTTTGGGAATGTTACCTAAAGAGGCACGTAGTTGCATCCACCGTATGACTCTCGTGCCATTGTCAAAACGCTATAAGATGTTTTTGTTAAAAAACGACACTCATCCATGGAAATTTAACCCTGTTAATTTCTGGACTGTGAAAGTGTGAGGCGCGTTTTTCTAAACCACATTTGCTTTCTTTTAACCCATTTTAGTTTGCCTAAGAGCCAACGTAATTTTTGAAACGCAGCATTATTGCAGATTCAAACCCAAAACATGTCCACCAGGCAAACAAGTTTCATTCATTTGGTAAATAATTTTCTCACTGATATTCATATGCATGTTAGGAAGAGTAAAACAGGTTTTCTTTGTCGTTTTTTTTTAAATTATCACCGTGTAGACGGCGGGAGCCGTGCAAGCGTTATTCTTCAACATGGCCAAACATCCGGACAAGCAGGAGAAACTGCGGCAGGAAGTGACCTCATTGTGTCCGCTAGGGCAGCCCATTAGCCCCGATGTTTTAAACAAGATGCATTACCTGAGAGCTTGCGTGAAAGAATCTTTCAGGTAGGTCACTTTGTTGTCGGTCCACAGTCGTGTTTGCTATTATTGTAGTTAATAATCAATGCTTAATTTGTTTCCTCCAGCAAAACAATTTATTAAATCCATGAAGTAAACAGGATTTAACACTGATTAAAAAGACTGATTATGTGATTTAATTCTTCTTCTTCTTCTTTTTCTTCTTCTTCTTCTTTTTCTTCTTCCTCTTCTTCTTCTTTTTCTTCTTTTTTTTTTCTTTTTCTTCTTCTTCTTCTTTTTCTTCTTCTTTTTCTTCTTCTTTTCCTTCTTTTCTTTTTCTTCTTTTCTTTTTCTTCTTCTTCTTCTTTTTCTTCTTTTTCTTCTTCTTTTTCTTCTTCTTTTTCTTCTTCTTCTTCTTCTTCTTCTTCTTCTTCTTCTTCTTCTTCTTCTTCTTCTTCTTCTTCTTCTTCTTCTTCTTCTTCTTCTTCTTCTTCTTCTTCTTCTTCTTCTTCTTCTTCTTCTTCTTCCTTCTTCTTCTCTTCCTCCTGGATGGTCAAGAAAAAAAATCTAATCGAGCTCATATGTGACCTAGACAAGATCAGTCACGGAAAAGAACGGACGGATACACTGGTAGACTTGCATGACTTGTCTAAGGTTGTCATAACACTGGGGAGGTATTGGAAGAATCAGATACCTGCCACCGTAGACGCCGAGATTAGGGCACTGATCGATCAACATTTACGCACAGAAGACGTCCTCATCTACACGTACGGGTCAGTGAAAACTGGATTAAAATCGACCTGGGCAGACACAGCACAAAGGACCAGAAAAACAATAAAAGAGGATAGCGGCACTTTCCAGACGTTTACGTCAAGCATGACCATGGACATAACCGCTGCTTCCAGAGCACTCGCGTGGGTAGCAGAACAAGCGGCCACACATGCGGTAATCGTTTGAGACGCTACTAACATGCTTTAGAAAATCGCTACAGGAAGTCGCCGCTCCTAATGAGTAGAAAGCATTCGAAAGTCGCAGTTAACCACCGTCATCTGGATCTACACACCTGGGCACGCAGGACATAATGGTAATGAAAGAGCTGACCAGCTGGCAAGTAACGCATCAATGGAATTGAGAAGAAGCATGGACCGAGGTGACATCATCAACGCTGTACCCAAAAGGTTGGGGATAATGTCCAATGTTGAATCTCTGACGCTAACACGACTGCGTGACCAAGAAGTTAAGCTTGGTAAAGCACATCTATGTCGTCTTCTAGGTAAAGACTGGAGATGCTACAACCAACTCCACATGGGAACAATCACTAGTGGTACCTTAGAGTGGCTGCTGCATCTGAGGACTTAGCACGTATGGGGATGCCCTATGTGCAAAGACGTCGATTTTGATAACATGACATAATCATGCAGATAATGACTTTATAGTAAAATAGAAACATGACAGCTGTCGATAAATTTATAAGGGGGGGGGGGGAAGGGGGGGGGGGGGGACTAAACAAAGCGTATGAAATAACAGCCATACATCAGAACTAGCCTCTGTTAACTCTATGATTCCCGATGGCTTTATACTGGTTCAGCCCTTCCTGAAACCATCACGGACACTAAAGTCCTAGAATGAGTGTTAGGTAATTACATGTCATTTAAATGAGTGTTCTTCAACCGTTTTAAACCCGGGGGGGGGGGGGGGGGGGAAGAGAAGGACAGATCTACTGCCTCACCAACAAACATGTCGTAAGAGTCGACCATTCGGGGGCTCTGAAGTCTTGGTGCATTTGCCCGAGCGGCAAGGAACAACTTACTACACACAAAAAAGCAAGTAAAAAGAATCTACACGCAAAACTCGGTCCCTGGCATAAAACCACTGTCCAAATGGACGAACAACCAGGACTTTCCCCGGGAGCCTGCAGCCGGTGAACGAAGAAGAGGAAGATATGTCCCTGGAAACCTGAAGCAGTAAAAGAGGGAGTGAGAACGACTGCTCTTAACTCTTTGAGTCCCAAGAAACGCGTCATACGTTCATAGATTCCTACCTAGAAGCCCAATGAACGCAAGATGCGCCGATTGTACGACTTTCTTGACTACTCCTTGGGCCTGTGATGCTAAACCCCCTGGGACTCAAAGAGTTAACCACCTAACACAGAGGCTGTCAGTTTTTAATAACGAAAACGTTAATTCATCATTGCCATCTTCGTCGTAATATGTAGACGCTGTTTTGGTTTAGCAAAATCTTATTTCTTCCTGTGTTGTAATCCCTAAAATAAATACCGCGTCCGCAGTAGACGTATATTTTTATTTTTATTACTTAGCAAATTTCGCAATACTTGATTAATATTGCCAATACTGTCTGGGGTATGCTTGGCTTACCTTCATTCGTGTTTAATAAAGACCGATTTTCTTTTCAAAATATTGACTAAAAATTGTATATTTGGGTCATGAATCTTCGTTTAATAGATGAGATCCGCTCTGGGGATATTTGACATTGTAATATTAATATAGCCCGCCATCTTTGTTTAGTAAATATATTATGTAACTGCTCTCAAGCAGAAGCGTCAATCCATGATGGCTGGGTCACACTAACTAGGCTTAGCATTATATTCTGAGCTGAAAACGGGACAGCCAACTCAGATTTTGAACTAAAAATTTGACATTTCAAGAAATTCATTAAAATACAATCACCTTTGATTATCTTTTTTAAAAATTTTTTTAATAGTATAGGTCACCGATTAAATTACGCACTCGACAAAAATAAATAAAAATCTGAACCCTAGTCGGCAACAAAATAAACGAAACAATATGCTTAACTGGGCTCGGAAACAACAAAATTCCTGCAATGAAAATTGCAATATATATATTTAAGGCATAAACATTCAATGAAAACTATGAAATCTAATACGTTCTACAGATCTGCTTGTAAGTGCACATTTATTCTCTATCGAATTCATTTATATATATAAATGTATGTAAACATTCCACACATATCTGTATGTATGTTTTATTCTCTATCGAATTCATTTATATATATATAAATGTATGTAAACATTCCACACATATCTGTATGTATGTTTTATTCTCTATCGAATTCATTTATATATATAACTGTATGTAAACATTCCACACATATCTGTATAAATGTTTTATTCTCTATCGAATTCATTTATATATATAAATGTATGTAAACATTCCACACATATCTGTATGTATGTTTTATTCTCTATCGAATTCATTTATATATATAAATGTATGTAAACATTCCACACATATCTGTATAAATGTTTTATTCTCTATCGAATTCATTTATTTATATAAATGTATGTAAACATTCCACACATATAACTGTATGTATGTTTTATTCTCTATCGAATTCACACACACAAACACCCACACACACACACACACACACACACATATATATATATATATATATATATATATATATATATATATATATATATATATATATATATATATATATATATATATATCGGTATGTTGCGTATCCTTTACAGTGGTTTTTCTAGGCAAATTTACGTGCAGTAGTTTTATATATTTATATATACGTGTGTGTGTGTGTGTGTGTGTGTGTATGTGTGTATGTGTATCCCAGCTGCCGGCCATGCGCTTTGTGTTGGTTTCGTGAGTAGTATCAGGGTGGCGACCGTCCAGAGGCAATGGCAAACTACTGGACGTAAATTTGCCTAGAGAAACCTCACAACAGCCAGGGGCTGCTGGTGTTGGTTCTGCAACGTCCTGTAAAGGATACGCAACTAACCATATATGTGTGTGTGTGTGTGTGTGTGTGTGTGTGTGTGTTTGTGAATTCGATAGAGAATAAAACATACTTACAGTCATAAGGGTTGAATTTATACATACATATATATATATATATAAAGTTAAACAGAACAACTGGTGTTTTTGGAACGGCCGTGGCAAACCTTTGAAAAACAACTCAGCAGTCCATACCGCATACACACACATGCACGCGCGCGCATACACACTCAAATTCCCGAGGGCACATACAGTCTCCTTCTTGTTGTTATACCTGGTAGTATTTTAAAGGTAAAATCATATTTCCTTTCTGTCCCCTCTTTGTTCGTTTGGGGAACCCAGTTTGAGAGAGTCTGTAGACCATTTATCTCCCCTAATAGACATGTGGTGCTAGGCGACTAGCTATTGCTGTTTTCACCCTAAGAGACGAGAAACCAACAGTCTGCATACAAATAAGCCAGATCTTTAAATGGATGTGCACGCAACACTCAAGTCTTGAATAGGACCACAATCCAGAAGTGGATAAACAACCCGGACTTGCCGCTGGCTAGAGTTAACAGTCAGTGAACGTTGGGAAGAAGAATTGGCCGTTTAGCACTATATTATTTTTGTTTTAATTATCCTTTTTATTAAGCACTAAAACAAGGATCATAGCACCCTCCCATGCTTTTGTGTCGGCGACTCTGATGATAGCGACCGATACCGAATACGTACAGTATCGATCTGTTGGTTCATTAGGAGAAGTTAGTCAATAAGCAGCGAGACACGAAAGCCACATTTTGCCGATACCAACAGGCAGTGCTAAATGAATCTGGGAGAAGATGTTTAAAGAAAAATCTAGAAGGCGAATGTCAAACAAATATGGAGGCTATGTGTACCTGTTTTTCCTTGGTGATAGAGTTCCAGCTTCTTGAAATCGGTGTTTATTTTGGTGAACACCGAGTCAATGGCTTAGCTAGATTACCACCTCAATAACCACAATAACGATCGTGCTTGCTATTAATGTAAATTCTCCGTCGGGGGTCTGGCAGACCCCATGAGGATAGGAAGCTGGGGGAGGGGGTGGGAATGGACCCACTTCTTTTTAACTTCCTGTTTTATCACTTTGGGTATCGGGAGAGAGATATAAAGTTCTGATTTGAACCCACAACCTTTGAATCAGCAGGCGAACGTTTAGCCCCTACACCATGGCTGCTCCGTAGGGACACGTTTGATGGGGCTCTTTTCCTAGCCCCAGCTACAAACTACATGAGCGGAGAGGCAGTAACTGGCGACGCAGTAACTGGCAAGTCTGACTTTCAGCCGCGTGCCAATCGCCGTTTTAGGGGCGACTCCAGAACAAGAAGATGTTGTTGTTGTTGTTGCTGTAGCAGTAGCAGTAGCAGCAGCAGCAGCAGTAGCAGCAGTAATAACATCAGCAGCAGTAGCATCAGCAGTAGTAGTAGCATCAGCAGCAGTAGTAGCAGCAGTAGTAGTAGCAGCAGTAGTTGTAGCAGCAGCAGTAGTAGCAGCAATAGTAGTAGTAGTAGCAGCAGCAGTAGCAGCAGTAGCAACAGTAGCAGCAGCAGCAGCAACAGTAGCAGCAGCAGCAGTAGCAACAGTAGTATTAGAAGTAGAAGTCGAAGTACATTATTACCAGCACTTGCCTGCAGGTGACACCGGGTTAAAGCAGCCGTTACGAGGTCCCAGATTGTAAATTACTTAAATCTCGAACGGAGTATCTGGCCTTGTACTGTTGGTTTTCCACCAGCACTGAGACTGTTTTAGTCTTACGGTATCAAACCCCCAGGTCCTGGGTTTGCCAAAGACTGAGATTTTCTGACAGACAGAAGAACGGTTCTTCAGGCACTCCAGTTTGGAAAATTACCAAGTATACAGAAACTCAATACTCTCCAAACTAGGCAATCGTTGAAAGGTAATTATGCAATGGATACCATCTCATTGTGGAGTTTCCTGGAAATAAGCAAGCTGATAAGCTGGCTAAATTAGGAACAGTCTGACGTACCAGTCTCTTATCCACAGAAAAAGACAACAATGGAATCTACAACATATCAAGCAGAACCTCTGGCCAAGAGAAACATCGGCTGAAGCCAATCTCTACAAGTTATTAAGTGAATTACAAAAGACAATGAAATTCACACTTGAGACATCATTCCACGTGCAGATAATCTGCCTAGGGTCATGAAAGATAAGAAAAACTCCACGGCGGGAGCATTCACAGTAGGAGCTTTACCGATCATCAGTTGGTGGGTCCCTCGACGACAATTGTTTCGGCCCATTTTCCTCCTAGATGGTGAGCCGACCTGGTTCATGAAGCCAGACGTTATTAGCTGTCTGACGCGGGTTCCAGTACCTCTGTATTTGCGTTCCCGTCTTGCCACACTATGGCAGACATTAATCACTTCTCGTATGTACCTATGTATACATCTATGTATACGCATAGTTGATCTCATCATCGTGTGCCTTGCTCAAAGGTGTGGTCGCCCATGTCTCTCCACAAATCTCGGTCCTTGGTATTTTTGAATCAGTTCAACTGATTCTATTCCTCCCCACCTTCCCTTAAGGCTATTAAGCATCATCTCTCTTGGCCTACCTCGGGCCCCTCTATCGTTGACCTTTCCAGTCATCATAATGTTCTTCAATGTCTCGGCCTCCTGTACAGTTGACCTTTCCGGTCATCATGATGTTTTCAATGTCTCGGCCTCCTCTAATGTTGACCTTTCCGGTCATCATGATGTTTTCAATGTCTCGGCCTCCTCTACAGTTGACCTTTCCGGTCATCATAATGTTTTCAATGTCTCGCCCTCATTTACCGTTGACCTTTCCAGTCATCATGATGTTCTCAATGTCTCGGCCTCCTCTACAGTTGACCTTTCCGGTCATCATGATGTTCTCAATGTCTCGGCCTCCTCTACAGTTGACCTTTCCGGTCATCATGATGTTTTCAATGTCTCGCCCTCATTTACCGTTGACCTTTCCGGTCATCATGATGTTTTCAATGTCTCGCCCTCATTTACCGTTGACCTTTCCGGTCATCATGATGTTTTCAATGTCTCGCCCTCATTTACCGTTGACCTTTCCGGTCATCATGATGTTTTCAATGTCTCGCCCTCATTTACCGTTGACCTTTCCAGTCATCATGATGTTTTCAATGTCTCGCCCTCATTTACCGTTGACCTTTCCGGTCATCATGATGTTTTCAATGTCTCGCCCTCATTTGCCGTTGACCTTTCCGGTCATCATGATGTTTGCAATGTCTCGCCCTCATTTACCGTTGACCTTTCCAGTCATCATGATGTTTTCAATGTCTCGACCTTTTCTCCTGTTGACCTTTCCGGTCATCATGATCTTTTCAATGTCTCGGCCTTCTCTACTGTTGGCGTTTCTATTCATCATGATGTTCTCAGTGTCTTGGCCTCCTCTACCGTTGACCTTTGCAGTCATCATGATGTTCTCACAGCCTCTATCGTTGACCTTTCCAGTCATTATGATGTTCTGCAATGTCACTGTCTCCTCTACCGTTGACCTTTCCAGTCATCACGATCATCTCCAATATCTCTCTCCTCATCACATGACCAAAGAACACCGACTGCGCCTTTCTTATAGATGTATTTAGTTTTATAATGTCATTAGTCATTTCTGGGCAGTAGTTGTTAGTCACCCATTCCGTAGCATATCCATCTAGTACTGCTAAATACAGCATGAACTACTTCTTCTTCGCGTTCACCAGCTGTACACTCTGGCGGAAAGTTCTGGTTGCCCGTCCACTACTGAACTGCAGTCCTGCTCCAGGACCTGAGTGTTGCGTGTGCATCAGTTTTACAGATCTCATTCTCTTGAATACAGACTGTTGGTTCCTTGCCTCTCCAGCAGATGCACTCCGACTTCAAAGGAAGCTCCCCAATTATTCGACTCTTACGACATGCTTTTGGGGAGGCAGTGGGTCTATTCTTGTTTTCCCCACAATAGGGCCCCGGAACCCACACGGGAGACAGCATGAACTGTGGCTAAACATATCAGTGGAGTCAATGGAACAGATACGCTCAAATGTCACCGAACGTTTCATAACATCGGTGACCGAATTACCCGTTAGCTCGCCAGTAGACGACTTCGTCGCCTGTCGGGGAAGTATATGGGTCTGTCTTCTGTGATCACATCAACACTGCAAGAGTCCTTTCAGGGCTCTTAGTGGTATGCAGTGCTAAGCCAGTTTATACGGCACACATCACCTAAAGCTACCCCTTCCCGAGTGCTGGGTCAAGGTGGCGATTTTCTATTAATTATTTTTGCCCAGCAAAGCACCAACCTACCACGATCGTTTAGATTAGAATCTTTATCTACTGATAGCCCTTTATCTACTGATAGCCCAACTATTTATTTATGGATGTACGCAACGGTACCATAACCTTTTATAGGCATATTGTGTGTGCGTGTTTGTATGTGTGCGCGCGCGCACGTGTGATGTGTGTGTATGTGTGTGTGCGCGTGCGTGTGTGTATGTGTGCAGAGCTACTGTAATTGACACTTTGTGTTCAGTACCTGCACCTATTTCAGACACGTTGTGGGGAGTTCAAAATCTATTTTAGACCCGTTCTGGCAAGTTAAAATTATATTTTAGACATGTTGTGATCAGTTGAAAATACCCCCCCCCCCCCCCTTTTTAGCGGGGGATAAAAATAAGCTCATCAAAACAAATGCAACACGGACTTGACTAGAAAACTGGTTTTGTTTAACCCACCAGATTGTTGTATCCATCGAACGGCACGCTGCGAATTTTGCCCTCAGACGTGGTTCTAAGTGGCTACCGAGTTCCTGCAGGGGTGAGTAACTCATGTACAGCAACTAGTGCAGTTTGTTAGATTTGTATAGTTACAGTGCGTTTCAAAAGTCGCTCCCTGAAACTGTAACAAATATAATTGAAAACTCCTGTATGGATCAACTATGGCCTACTTTAGATCTAAAGTAGGTGTTCGATCAACACGAATTTTTACATGTTTCCTTAGATTTCCTATGTCCTTATGATTTTATAATTGACAACTGCACAGGTGCTGCTGTTTTATAAAGCGGCGTAATTAATTGAAACACGGTTGGAGGTATTTAGAAATCAGTTCACAAGAGATTATTTAGAAATCAGCTCACAAGAGATTATTTAGAAATTAGTTTACAAGAGATTATTTAGAAATTAGTTTACAAGAGATTATTTAGAAATTAGTTTACAAGAGATTATTTAGATATCAGTTCACAAGTTCAGCGATGCATGGTGATATTTTGATAGCCTATCCTGCATACCATGAAAAATCCGCAACTCACGGAAGCAAAATTTAGAGATGACCACATGAGAGTGAACGCCTATAAATGCAGTTTTTAAGGAGAACCGTATGGGTCGCCGCTAGGGTTACGAAGTTCTTGCTTTGTGCGACACTCTTTGCAGGCGGTTAGCCGTTGTGCGAAGAGAGAACACGCCATACGGGATACAACTCGATATAATCTGTCTTCTCCTTAGCATTCACCGGTTGCAAACTCTAGCGGAAAAATGTGGCTGCTTGACCACTTTTCGACTTTGGTCTTGTTCCACAACTTGAACCTTCCGCTTTTTTTTTTTTCTTAGATTCGGCTTATTTATATTTAGACTGTTGGTTCCTAGCCTCTCATTGAGATGCACTCCAACGTCTGAGTAATCACTCCTAATTAGTCGCCATTGGCGACATGCTTGTTTTTTTGGGTGAAGTTGGGGGGAGGGGAGGGGGAGGGGTAATTCTTTTTACTTTTTTTCTAAAAAGAAGAATGAAACATGCGCAGGGAACCCATTGCAATGAAGTCAATGCACTGGCATTTTTTTCTTACTAGTAACTTTTACGGTGGGTTCCCAAGAATCACTTTAATTGTCACATGATAGTCGCTTTACATAGGACATTGTAGAATCACTTTACAATGTTACACGACAGAGTCACTTTATAGTAGAAGCCCAAGAATCATTTTACATTGTCACACGTAGTCACGTCACAAAAGACCACCATAAATCACGTGGCTTTGCCACAATAATGGAGTCATTTTACAATGTGTGTTTAGCATCACTTTACAGTATGTGTTGTAGAATCACTTTAGAATGTCACACGTAGAATCACTTTAGAATGTCACACAATAAAGTCAGTTTATAATAGACCCCCAACGATCACTTGATATGATAAAGTTGATGGACTCATAGGGACTCAAATGTTAACGACGCAAAGTCTCCACAGTTGCTATTAACTCTCTCACAGTCGCAGGCAGGTATAATTTAACTCGTTGATTCCTAAGAATGTGTAATACTTGTGTAGATACAGAGGTGTTAAACTGGTCACAGTAAGGACTAACACGGTTAAAGTAACAGGAATTATTAAAACAGCTTTTTAGGAAACAGTTTAGAAAAGGCACTTCACTTATGATGCGGCGTCCGTGGCTTAGGCGTTGCAAGTCCTGACTCGTAATTCCAACGTACCGCGATCGAAACCCACTGCTGGCTGCGTGGATTTTTATCATGGTATGGGGCGTCGCAGGTCGACCCAGCATTAAAATGGATACCAGGATGGCTGCCCTGGGGAAGTAAAGACCGCCGGCGTAATGCTGACCACATTACCCACCGAGTGCCGATGGTCTGTAAAAAATATAGGTGCTCTTTCCATATGCCCGATACGCCTAAAGGCGTGAAAGGGGATCTTTACTTTACATTTACTTCAATTATGGTATAATCAATAAGCACATGGTGAGTTGATTGGGTCTGAATGAGTTAAAACCTATCTTATCTATTGGTGGTGGTGGGGGAAGGGGTGGGGGGGGGAGAGAGCACGTACACATATACAGGCAATGTTATTATGGCACTGCTTTTCTTTGTACAGTCCAGAATACTGATGTGCAACACTTTGACTTGCGAGAATGCTTTCGACGACCCTGATGAATATATACCGGAACGCTGGATGAGGTCTGCAGACGGCAGCCGTACTCATGACATTCCCAAAATGGCGGTCCTTCCTTTTGGATACGGCCCGAGGAACTGTGTGGGCCGCAGGTTCGCCGAGCAAGAAGTATATTTGGCGGCTATCAAGGTGGGTGTAGGCCAGTTTGAGATGTTCTAATGCCTAGTTGTCTTGGTTCTTTTCTTTTTGTTCTCCACATCTCGGGTACTCCAAGGTTTAGTGGGGAGTTCCCGGGAAAGTCCAATAGTGTAGGGGTGTTAGTGTGGGAAATGAACACCAAGATCTAAGAAAGCTGCAGATATCACCCGCCTCCTTTCATCTCTATGATTGTCCTTCTCCTTCCATTTGGCGACTACATGTGTTTGTAGATATGCATTGTGGTCTACCTCTATTTAACGTTTTTGGACATGCAGTTTTTGTTTCTCTGTTTGCCACTCTATCTATTGTAGTCTATCTTTAATTGTATTCCGCTACAGGTCGCCGCACACGATACCTGTAGTTAGTAGTGAGTTAAACAGATTATGAAGTTTGTTGTTGCTTCTCACTTTCCTTTCTCGGCAGTCTGCATCTTTGATGAGTCCAAAGACCCCCACCCCCGGACGTTTGTCTTTCAAGTTCGTTATCAGGCTTTGTCTCTTTTAGCTGTAGTCCAGGTTCAGAGCCATGCATGGCAATATCTCGGATATCTGTGTCGTGACCAAATGCGCTTTTACAAAGGCGGATGTGTTGGCCCCATACTTCAACCCCCACCCTGGAGGACAATGTGTACTGTCGCTCTTGCAGCCGAAGCATCATGCTTATGTACAAGGACTTACTAGCATAAAGGCTGAACTATGGAAGGTTGTCAAGAATACAGTGAATGAGCTTGATCAGGCGATAGTTCTGTCACGCTGAGGTCAGTTGATTCAAGAACGAAAATCACAGCTAAAGGGAAATTCCGATAATCGCTCCGTTCCCCATCTTCAGCAGCGGACCTCACATGGTATCATAAACAGTCTGATTGTATATCCGTCTAGTCTTTTCCTATAAGTGTTGCATTCCACCCAGATTAAATGATCACTCTTCTCTGCATCATTACGTTCAGACTCCAGTCTTCAGATTAACTGACCTAATGAATAAATGAACATCGTTTTATCTAGGATTGTCATACTTTCCACATTTTGCGGATCCTGAAATACTCTTAAATAAGGATACGTCAGCAAAATAGCAGAATTATGGCAGCCCTAGTTTTATCAAGTGAGTCTGTGGCTTAGGCGTTGCGAGTCCGACTCCTTATTCCAACGTACCACGATCAAAACCAACTGCTGGCTGCGTGGATTTTTATCATGGTATGTGATGTCGCAGGTTGACCCATCCTTGAATGGGTACCAGGATGTATGTCGTGGGGATGTAAAAACGGCCGGAGTAATGCTGACCACATTACCCAGCTAGTGCCGATTGGTCTGTAAAAACATGGGTGCTCTTCCCACATACCCGATGAGCCTACAGCGTGAAAAGGGATCTTTATTTTTAATGTACTAGTTTTATCAAACAAATAATTTAACCAAGGCATGTTTTTCCACTCGCAGGTTCTACAGAGACTACGGATTGGGTTGGAACCAGAGTCTCTGAACACGCCTTTTGTCTTCCGGATTTTCCGGCAACCCGCGACGCCTTGGCCTTCACCTTTACTTGACTCAACTGGCACCTGGCAACGTGACTTTCACTCAACAGATTTCTTGTACATATCTTCAACGATCTACTTTCTGGTCTGTCAGCGTCCCAACAAAGGCGTCCCAACTGCGCCCTAACAGCGTCAAAAGGGGTGTTTGGTTAGATCCCTGTATGTATTTTCTGCAAACATCATCTTCGTCATTATTACGTTATGTCATTATACATCACTGAGAGTGCAGCCTACTCCACTGTTATGATCCGTCTTGGACATTCCTTAGTAAATGGTGGATGGAATCTAGCACAGCTAGCCTCTCTCAATGCATGATTGTGGGTGTGTCTTGGACTACTGGTTTTCTTATCACATTCGTTTCCTATTTCAGTGTTTACTTTATGATTCTGTTACTTTTCTTCCTGATGTGTCAAACACATTGCCGTCTTCTGTTTCTTACAGGCATGAGAAATGGTCCTTTCACGAGGTTACATGAAATAACAAGAGTAAAATGTATGAACGAGGAGTTCAAGTGTTGATTTAGCAAAGATGAACGTATGAAAGAAAGATAATGAAATGTGTTTAATCTGTGTGTGCTAATGTCACAGTTAACCTCTACACCAGGACTAGCCAACTAAGTTGACTCAGGGGCCAACATTTTGAAAAACGTGGATCATCACAGGCCATAGGTCCGAAGCTCCCACATTGAAAGATCATTACTACAATATAACTGGCAAGTTCCATGGACTACTTGCTAGGCTTTCGCACAGGCCACCAGTTGAATAGCCCCGACCTACACCTTAGATATTTGCTGTTTGAAACACGGTATCTATAGGTATGACCGAGTGGCTATATTGGCAATTCTAAAATCAGAAATCAGATCTTTAATTTTATTCTTCATGCAATTGTTCTAACTTTTGTGTGGTCTTCCAACTGCCCTTTATTCATTGTATTTATATAGAATGGCTCTCTATACCACGTGGTACCTGGCCACTATGGTCAAACGGCCAAACCATCTCATCTGTAATCATGATTGTTGTTACCCGCTTGTTTATGATACATTAAAGTGAGATCTCAACAAGGAATGTCATGTTATCATTGTTCTGATTTATTGTCATTATCTTTTTGTCCTTTCCCTGTGCATTTTCAGGGTTCAGTGTTGTGACTTGCCATCAACTGTAGAACTTGAACAATGAACAAACACTGAAATTGTTCAAAAAGAAACAACTTTCATTGATGTAATTGACATAATATTGGAAAATTTATTTTTCATTTCCAAATGTATATATTTGATCTAACAATTCATCTCACAAGTGAATATTGTGTAACATACACACATACACTTTAACTAAGTGAATATCATATATAATACACATATGCATATTATCATGACCAGTGAATATCATTCAATATACATATACAAACATACATAACTTATCATTACTAACTAAAAATTGTATAACATACACACATACCTTATCATAAATATGTACATTAACAGAATCAAAATGCAAACATTACGTCATACCATTCACACCTGTGGTACAGAAATGTTACATACAGTCAGCTTTCTGGTACAAGAAATGTTACATATGGTCACCTTTCTGGTACAGAAATGTTACATATGGTCAGCTTTCTGGTACACATATGTTACATATGGTCAGCTTTCCGGTACAGAAATGTTACATATGGTCAGCTTTCTGGTACAGAAATGTTACATATGGTCAGCTTTCTGGGTCAGAAATGTTACATATGGTCACCTTTCCGGGTAAGAAATGTTACATATGGTCAGCTTTCTGATAGATGTTACACTGGTCACCTTTAGAGTACAGAATGTTAACATTTGGTTATCTTTCTGGTACTAAAATGTTACATATGTTACCTTTCTGGTACTAAAATGTTACATATGTTACCTTTCTGGTACTAAAATGTTACATATGGTCACCTTTCTGGTACTAAAATGTTACATATGGTCACCTTTCTGGTACAAACATTTGACCAATGACCACTTTTTCATACAATCATCTTTCCGGCACTAAATATGTGAGAAGTCAAAACATTGTGTACAGTGAAGAAATATTAGCAGCAAATAACTCGCGCCAGGATGTAAATGCAATTAATCTTGTACACAACATGTACAGTACACATCTGTATTATTAACAAAAACATGTACAGAGGCCTGTTGTACCCAGGACAACATTATAATTAAGAGCTGTAAACCTGCAAATAATAAGAAACTTTGAGAACAGGTGAGTGAGTTAATACAAATTCTGCATCATAACATAACTTGCAGAAGAGTGTTCTTCATTGCCAGGTCATCACACAGAAAATGTTGGTCAGATAATGGATGTATTTACAAGTCAAATGAAATATTTCAAAAGTGTGACAACATGGTAAGAATGACATAATGCTACTGCAGTGAACAAACCTGGAATTGAAATGAAACACTCAAAACTGTTTCATATGTTAATCACATACCCATACTTCCTTTTGCACATATTTACAGAACATAATGTCAGATTTGATACATTTATTGGTAAATATTCAAAAAGTTTTTTTCCAACCATGAATATTTTAAGCATCTGCAAGTAAATTTTACCGAAAAACTGTAAAAATAGTTTGCTTGCACTAATACACTCTTTGACCAATACAACTGTATGTTGCATATATTAAATTAACTTCCACACTTAGCCATAGATAAATGCACACAAACGTATTGCCCATACAATATCTGCAACCAAGTTGCCTATTGGCTCGCCGATAGACAACTTCATCGCCGATCATAACAGTATTTAGGTCTCTCTTCTTTGGTAGCATGCAATGTGAAGCCAATTGATATGATGCACAAAACCTAGTCACAATTAATAACCAAAGCTCCCAGGATGCTGGTTGAATGTGGCGATTTTTAAATATTTTTTTCCAGCAAAGCACCTATCTTTCCCACACAAATCTGACACTCACACAAATCTGACACCCACACAAATCTGACACCCACACAAAAAATACACATACATAGACAGACCTGGTATCTCTGTCTGCCTCCCCCCCCCCCCCCCCCCCCCCCTCGCTCACATGTACGCATACACACACACAAATAATGCTGAGGTATAAATGGTTATGGATGTCCATCCATATATTTGACATGTATTTTGATAGTCAGAATATCCAGTAACATATTCATGATGATTAAGTCATTACTTGCACAAATGGGAGTATTCTCAACAAGAACAATACAGATGTTATTAATTTTAAGATAGAAAAATGAGGGCCCTCAAAGCTGGGACAATGATGATATGATCTAAATGGAACAATGGGAGGTTTTTGGTTTTTAGATAGCACAATTCTGGCCTTGGAAACTGGGTCAATGTAAATGAGGTCAATAAACAAAACAGTGGGCTGTTTTCAATTTTAAGATAGAACATGAGGGCCTTAAAGCCTGCAACAACACAGATGTGATCAATAAACAGAAGAATATGAATGTTATCATTTTAAAAATGGAACAGTGTTACCATTAGAAGGCAGAACAATGCTGATGTGATCAATAAACAGAACGACTGGATATTATCAAGTTTGAACAATGTTAGCATTAGAATCTAAAACAATGCAGATTTGATCTATAAACAAAAGAATGTAGATATTATCATTTTCTAAGATAGAACTTTTTCTTCTTCTGCGTTCGATATCAGTCATGCTAAACATTGAGTCCCGTCTGGGTCACAAATAGGATTGTGCGTTTAAGGTCGCCACCGGTCCCCCATAGCTTCTCTTGCAATGTGGCTCCTTTGGGCCAGATCCACAGTCTTTGATGGGAGAGGTTAGGGCAGTACTGTAGTATGTGCTCTGGGGTTTGTCTTTCTGCTCCACAATCATAGGCAGCAGATTCTTTTATGCCTATCCTGTACAGGTGTGCTCGAAGACCACAGTGTCCAGTCCGAAGTCTAAAAATTGATGTTTGTTCTTAAGATAGAACAATGTTAGCACTAGGAAATGGAACAATGGAGATGTGATCTATAAACAACAGAAAAATAGGGATGTTGTCAGAAATAAGATCAAACAATGCTGTTGTTATTAGATAAACAATAAAACAGTGGTCTTATCAGCAATAAGCATGAACAACAATAATAGTTGATCAGCAATTAGCACAACATTGATGTCAATAAGAAAAGTATTGTTAACAATAACAATGTTCGAAGATATGATAATAATGATGTTATCAATCTGATGATAGAGCAATGCTGGAGTTACTAGCCTGAGGATAAAACAATGCTGGAGTTACTAACTTGAGGATAGAACAATGCTGGAGTACTAGCCTGAGGACAGAACAATGCTGAAGTTACTAGCTTGGGGACAGAACAATGCTGGAGTTACTAGCTTGAGGACAGAACAATGCTGGAGTTACTAGCTTGAGGACAGAACATTGCTAGAGTTACTAGCTTGAAGACAGAACAATGCTAGAGTTACTCGCTTGAGGACAGAACAATGCTGGAGTTACTAACTTGGGTATAGAACAATGCTGGAGTTACCAGTCTGAGGATAGAACAATCCTGGAGTTACTAGCTTGAGGATAAAGCAATGCTGTTCATATCAGTCTGAGAATATGCAATGCTGTTACAAAACAATACTGATTTGTAAACAGGTTGTTTAAAACACACATACACAAACACACACATCAAGTGGGTAACAAGCTCATAAATAAACTCTAATTTGCATAATGTTAGATTTGATTGTAAACCAGGGCAATATGACATCTGAGTCAGATCTAGAACAACACACTCAGCATTTCTCTTTCAAAACAGCACATTGTACAAGAGATGTATGATGTCATCAGTTAATGTCATAATAATAGTGACTACAGACTGTCAAACAATGGCAGCTGTGAATACAACAATGATTATCAGCTGTGAATACAACAATGATTATCAGCTGTGAATACAACAATGATTATCAGCTGTGAATACAACAATGATTATCAGCTGTGAATAATGTATTATCTTTTGTCTTGTTCATTTAACGATAAGTTTTCTATAGAATTTCTGGTGAGGTGATTATGTGGTCCAACCAGGACAGTTCTCAGTACCTGACTGTGATAAGCAAAGCTCTACATAGCCATTTTATATTGTTTCTTTGTTCATTAGCATAGATGTGTTTTACAGAGAAAAAACCAATCAGATTCTAACAAACAGAAAACGCCATTTATGAGAATGTAATTCATCCTATACTCTTTCTAAGTGACAAGGAGAATATATCAAACAGTAATTGATAACATGAATATACCATATTCAAATGACAACCAGAATATGTCATAATCTGGCAAACAAAATATAATCTAACTGACAACAATATACCACATTTTAACTGACAACCAGAATATACCATATTTTAAGTGACAATCAGCATATACATTATTCTCTCTGACTACAAGAACATACCATATTTTAATGTGAAAACTAAAACATACCATATTCTACCTCACACCGAGAATATAAAATATTTTAAGTGACAATCAGAATATACCATATTCTACCTGACAACAAGAATATATCATATTTTAAGTGGCAACCAGAGTAAACCTTATTCTACCTACAGCAAGAATGTACTAAATAAATTTTGCCTGACAACCAGACTATACTAAATGATGACTATATCATATTCTGATTGACAATCATAATATACCATAATCTTTCTGATGACCATAATATACTATATTTAGAAAACTAGAATATACCATTTACTAACTGACAACCAGATAAACACAGATTCAGACAACCAGAATAAAATACACATAATTAATAAACAAATGATATTAAACTCAAACAACTAGAAGATTCAATATTCTGACATCTAGAATTCACAAATCCCACCTCGCAATGATAATTCCAGTGAGAATTCACTTCTACCTGGCAAGCAGTTATCCTTGTTCACACAACAGGAAATGGTATTCACAAAGACATGTACCCACTGACTCACTGTGAGTTACAAATCACCAGATGAGAACTTTTGGCATTCTCTATTTACAGAATTTGAACTAATTCCCAGCATGCAATCTTGCATAATGTATAAATATCTTGGCTCAAGTTCATTGGTGAAAAAATCAGCACAAATGGAATAACAAGATAATACACAAAGAGGGAACAACATGATAACACACAAATGCTGTTTGAATCAGGAGTCTATATACTAGCAACAATCAACAACATTCGAACACATCTAAACATTCATGAATGCTGGCAGACTGACAGATACCACACCCAACTCTACATCTTAGCTTCGTAGTGTTCCATTCTTTGTAGGTGGTAACCCTATAGATTTATATGGCAAGATGTAAAAATCCCTTCCTTTTAACTTAATTGGTAATTACTTGTGACGGTTGTCCTATTAATTAGATTGTTTATGGTAGATGGAAAAATGTATATTAAATGCAACAGATCCTATTAATTAGATTGTTTATGGTGGATGGGAAATTTACAATTGAATATAACAGTTATCCCATTAATTAGATTGCTTAAGGTAGATGGAAAAAATTTACAATTAAATGCAACAGTTATCCTACTAATTAGATTGTTTATGGCAGATGGAAAATTTATAACTAAATGTAACAGTTATCCTACTAATTAGATTGTTTATGGTAGATGAAAAATGTATAACTAAATGTAACAGTTACCTTATTAATTAGATTGTTTATGGTAGATGGCAAATTTATTATAACTAAATGAAACAGTTACCTTATTAATTAGATTTTTTATGGTAGATGGAAAATTTATAACTAAATGTAACAGTTATCCTACTAATTAGATTGTTTATGGTAGATGAAAAATGTATAACTAAATGTAACAGTTACCTTATTAATTAGATTGTTTATGGTAGATGGAAAATTTATAACTAAATGTAACAGTTACCTTATTAATTAGATTGTTTATGGTAGATGGACAAATTTATAATTTGATGTAACAGTTATCCTACTAATTAGATTGTTTATGGTAGATGAAAAATTTTAAACTAGAATGTAGATACACACAGAATTTAGGAGACACTTTGGCTGCAAAATTTGTGGAGACAGGGAAACCTGGTATGTGTACTGTCATTCCCTATGGGCCACTACCTGAAACGTCTGCCAACATCAGATCAGAGGATCTTAGTCTGGATGGCAGACAAACAAGGCTTGAAGGTTTGACAACATGTGACTAAAGAATCTCAGTGATGATGGCAGACAAACAAGGCTTGAAGGTTTGACAACATGTGACTAAAGAATCTCAGTAGTGATGGCAGACAAACAAGGTTTGAAGGTTTGACAACATGTGACTAAAGAATCTCAGTGGTGATGGCAGACAAACAAGGCTTGAAGGTTTGACAACATGTGACTAAAGAATCTCAGTGGTGATGGCAGACAAACAAGGCTTGAAGGTTTGACAACATGTGACTAAAGAATCTCAGTAGTGATGGCAGACAAACAAGGTTTGAAGGTTTGACAACATGTGACTAAAGAATCTCAGTGGTGATGGCAGACAAACAGGGCTTGAAGGTTTGTCAACATGCGACTAAAGAATCTCAGTGGTGATGGCAGACAAACAAGGCTTGAAGGTTTGTCAACATGCGACTAAAGAATCTCAGTGGTGATGGCAGACAAACAAGGCTTGAAGGTTTGTCAACATGCGACTAAAGAATCTCAGTGGTGATGGCAGACAAACAAGGCTTGAAGGTTTGACAACATGTGACTAAAGAATCTCAGTGGTGATGGCAGACAAACAGGGCTTGAAGGTTTGTCAACATGTGACTAAAGAATCTCAGTGGTGATGACAGACAAACAGGGCTTGAAGGTTTGACAACATGCGACTAAAGAATCTCAGTGGTGATGGCAGACAAACAGGGCTTGAAGGTTTGACAACATTTGACTAAAGAATCTCAGTGGTGATGGCAGACAAACAAGGCTTGAAGGTTTGACAACATGTGACATAAGAATCTCACTGCTGATGGCAGTCTAACAGGACAAGCCCAGATAACCTTCATTCACCCTTTTAGGAAATTATAATTAGGGCATCTGTAACAGCCAATCCAGCCTGAGGTGACGGGTCAGGTGACAGGTGAGGTGACGGGTGAGGTGATGGGTTGACATGTAAGAAACTGTGATGGAAAAACTGGCAGGGAGAAAAAAGATGCTTTTGTGAGTTGTGATGGGAACACTGTTCTGTCAAGTACCAGCAGCATGATGATGAGGATGATGATGACCTGTAACATACACCCACACACAGGCAATCTCTGTACATACTTTCTGTACATAATGCATATACAGTCATAAACATACGATGTCTGAACACGTTCTGTACATAGTTTGTGTTACAGAATTGTGGACTATTCATTGATACTGAAATAAACTAAATTTTACCTGTATGGAAGAGGACATACCTTTCCTGACAGAGAGAGAAAGAAAGAGAGAGAGAGAGAGAGAGAGCATAACAAGAAACAGAGAGCAAGACAAGAAACAGAGTGACAGACAGACCAAAAAAAAAAAAAAAAAAAAGACATAGATAAAGATAGGTAGGTAGTCTGGTAGTGTGGTAGTCTTAGTTTCAGCTTCATAGCAAACGGGTCGCCCCATCTTTGCTCCGCTCCTGTGCCAGCGAAAAACACTCAGAATGTCTATCACAGTCCCTTGTGGAAAAATTGACAGACTGCTGTCTCAGCATATCTAGCATACACTCGCATTAAAGCATATGGTAGCCATCCGAAGTGCTAACACAAACAGTCCAACACTAGAAATGCAGTTCATCATTGATGATAGCAGAACTTGTCGCCAACAGATCAGCAGTTGCCCGCGCGATCAATTTTAATACGGGCCCTGCCAGCATTGCACGACAGGCATCGCGCCATTTTCTGAATCTACAATTCACACCACGTTGGTCACAGTCGAAAAAAGACATTCCAAATGCAATCTGCAGCTCACAGGGTCACGCCATGCATTCAACTCAAAAGCTGGGCGACGAAACTATATCCAGTCTACAAATGGAGCAAAAATACTTCGGCCACCGTCCGGCAGAAGCAAAAAATTTGCCTCTGCTCCGAACAGCGCCGCTGTCTAGCGTCCATTTTAACCGGAAGATAGGTAGGTAAGGTAGGTAGGTATAGGGAGGAAAAGGCTGACAGATAGAAGAAAAAGAGAGACAGAAATGGAAGAGAGAGACATTGGGGAAAAAGAAAAGGAGAGAAAGAAGAGAAATAAATTTCATGGAAACAGGCATATTTAATGTACTTCATCGCAACTGGCAAAGAACATAACTGTTTATCAATGAACATAATTCTTGTTATCGGAGAACATAACTCTTGTTATCATGGAACATAACTCTTGTCATCATGCAAACGCCTCTGCTAAAGTTCATTTTATTGAAGACAGTTATCGTTACAGATTACTACTGTAACATTGAAAGCATCATCTGATATACTTGTACGGTAATCAACAAGAAGTCCATAATAATAAACAATATGTTATATAACGGAACAGTCTGACATGAAAAAAATATGTTATTACATGTAAATGACACATCACGTGGAAGGGCAGCAAAACAATCATCTCCTACTGCCATGGAAGTGAGATTTTTCATTTTTCACTGCTTATTACATGCTTGTGTACAAAATTATGCCAACAGGAAAACAAATCTACGTAGTGTCCTTGCACTCAATGGTATACAAGACACCAGTCAACAAAACAGACAAAAATACTTGTACACTTCACGCTAGAAGTGGATGCCTGAAATGAAGAAGTATATTTTATCTTCCTCTTGTGATCACTTCCTTGACTTACAACGACAAATTCGTGAGATAAAACTGGCCATTTTAGGGAGGTCCTCTTTAGTTCTACACAACTGGGCCAATATTGCCTTCTTAACTCTTTGAGTCCCAGGAGGTTTAGCATTACAGGCCCAAGGGTAGTCAAAAGAGACACAAAATCAGCGCATCTTGCGTTCATTTAGCTTCTAGGTAAGAACCTATGAACGAATAATGCGTTCCTTGGTACTCAAAGAGTTAATGGACTGTACAAGGTAAGTCTTACAAGACATTGTCTGTGGTTTGTGCGCACAGCTTACTACACAGGTACCGTGGTGAACTGTTTGGACGAAGTCTGTGCATATGCTTTTTGAGTTTGGTGTGTCCTGCCCAGACACGTAGAATGATGACCTGTTTGTGCCGGTCAAGTAAATGGTGGTCATCTCTGGCCTAATTCTAACCCTTCTAATAGACAGGATGGCCCTTTTTCTTCCCCGGATGGTCTTCCTGTTCACACACTTGTTCACTCTTAAAAAATGTTTGGCAGGTTGTATTTACATCTGATTTCAATGCATCTTTAGTCACTTTAAGGCATGCTCATTAGGTGGCATTAGGTCTGTTTTTCCCCTCCCAAAAAAGATTAGGTCCTGTCTCCCTACATGGGGAGACTAAGTATGCAACATTTTAATATACACTTCTTCTCCTTCACTTTCTCTTCCACCTTGTAACTCATCGAAGTGTCGGCAGGAGATGTAATGTTTGTTGATGAGCTCTGTCAAGAGCACTATTAAGACTGATGTTCATTTCTGTAAGGCTGTTTTTATTGCCATCACTCCATCTTTTTCGAGGTCTTCCACTCACTCTATACCCGTTGTAATGTTTTAGTGTGGCTCGCTGTGGCGAATAGTACCAGGGCATTCTTGTTAGGTGTCCAAACCACTTCATTTGTTGTTCTTTGATGACCTGTAAGACTGGCTTTATTCCTAGCATTCGTCTGATTTCATGATTTCGTATTCTGTTTAAATATACACTAACACATCAAAATCAATAACAGGACTTAACTCACAGAGCACACCTCAAAAATCTCTTATTTTGCATCATATTTTTTTTTCAGTAAATGTCAGTCTTTGATGGTAATGACAATCTCAAGCTCATATCTTCAGACTGAGTTGAGACCAGTGAAGAACTGGCATCACAGCACTCTGGATATTCCTATAAATGCTCTGTCCCCATCTTCAGCAGCCTCCAGACCATCAAAACAACATAAACTCTGCTAGATGTCAACACAGAGATAACCAGATGAGATTTGTATATGTACTGGAGTGGAACCCAATTGTGAAGAACAGGAATAGATAAGAATTAAATGCTGACAAAAATCAAAAGATAACAATATAGTACTGACAGATACAAAAAGATTAGAATATAATGCTGATAAATACCAACAGATAAAAATATTGTAATTACATATAAAAAAATACAGCTAAGAATTTAGTATTGTTAAATAACAATTGTTAAGTATATAGTGTTGATAAATATATATTTTAAAAAAAAAATACTAGATACACTACAGATCAAAACAATGATGATATTATAATGGATCATTTGTAGGAACACAGTTAACAAGAACAGAAAGGATTATATTTAACTGTTTGTTTGTTGGAGACTGCTAGAAAATTACTGAACTATTTATCTGCTCAACAAGACAAAAACAGAAAGTATAACTACTGAAAGGAATATATTTTTGGTCATAATTTTGAAATTCAAACTGTAATATAGTGAGTGACATTTTAAACAAGAATATCTTAGGGTTCAACCAATCAATTGACAGTACTTCTACATCTGGGTCATCAACAGTTTTTGATGTGTATGGGCTTTACCATCAACTAATAAAAACGCAGTATCAGATAACTGTGTTATTATGTTTAATTTGTGTGTGTGTGTGAACAGGAATGCGCCATCAGATAAATATGAATTTCATTTCCATTTTCAGGGGTATAAATGAACACATAATAAATTATCTGCCCATGCCTAGACTTGACAAAAAAACCTCGTAGACTACTAGTAGTTTAAAACGTGTCCTCTGACAAATTAGTTTTATTATGTGGCCATGTCATGTGTGGTCTACACACAGATTCAGCCTATATAGTGAATTCTCTCTCAGAACCTGAAGACATACTCTGTGCCTTGGAGGACCTCTGGGTCAAGTTTTGTCTAGAACTGGACTTTCCAGGTGTGTTGTGACCACTGCTGACCACAGGTGAGATAGATGGGGATCTGGTTGCCAGGGGAGACAGTGATGGCGTCAAGGAAGGAGTCATAACTGCAGAAGTGAGACTAGACTCGTAGCTGATTGGAGATCTAGGGAGGGAAGGAAGGGAGATGTTCATAGTGGACGCATGAGTGGAGTTTGGGTGTGATCTGCTACCAGAGGAAGAGGTTTGCTGTTGTGGAATTGGTGGAGGTGGCAGCAGTGGAGGGGGTGGGTGGATGTGTGGGTGGATGCCCATTCGTGGAGTGTGGAATTGTTGATGCCGTACTTGCTGTGGTGAGCGGGTGTTGGGGAAGGGGCAGAGATGAGGGCTAAACATCTGGGAGCTGTGAGCTGCGGGTGGATGTTGGGCTAGCTGATGATGTTGAGGTATGTGACTAGTTTTTGGCATCTGTTGTTGCACGTTGCTGGGGTGGTGGCTGTGGTTGTGATGGAAGAGTCCATGGTGATGGGCCTGAGGTTGGTGCCCTTGATGCTGTAGCTGATGGCTGTTTCCTCTGACTGCATGGCTGTGGTGTGGGTATGTTAAACTGTCACTGTTTTGATTGGTTGTCAGAGGAACTGACAAAGGAGGAGCATTAGTTATAATTGGTGGGGGAACTGTCCGCACCTGAGGCTGCTTTAGGGATGAGCTATACTGGCGCTGAGGAACTGTTTTGATTGGCTGTTTCTTGGGAGTGACGCTTTCATCTTTCAGCTTGGCTATTTCTGAGAAAACATGAGCCAGGGGCTGATATTGAGGGCCCCAGTCGATGAGGTAGTCCCAGTTGTAGGAGCCGCCATTAACCTCTTCAGTGTTGACCACATTTGACAATGACCCCAGGTTGTGAGTTTCTGGCTCATGGAAACTCATACCCTGGGTTCGAACCTCCAGGGTTGCAGCTTCATCATCAGTTTCTAGATCTGTCAACTTTTCTAGGTCGGTATCTACACCTCCTTCACCTCCTCCTTCGTCAGAAAACTGGTGCATACTTTCAGCCGATCGCCCAAGTTTTTTATTATTATTACTGTTATTATTACTGTTACTATAAATATTATTATTTCTTATCACAGGTTTGACTTTGCCAATCTTAGAGGAATCGATGCCAAGGTTGGCCAGGTACTCCTGATGGGTCTGCACTGCTGGTTCCGACAAAGTTTCATCATCGTGTTGTATGCCAGAGTCTGGCATAGCTTTCTGACGGAATGCTTGGGAAGAGTGTAAAAAACTGTTGGAGTTAATTCTACTGATTTCTTCATCCTCCTCCTCTGCTTCAGCAGAGCCTCGGCCACTGGATGCTGAATTGTGTGACTGATCAGAGACATCGGATACCAGCTGGTTATTTGCAGGAGGACAGTTGATCCGGATGATGTCGGCGTATCCAGATCTGTCATATGGAAGCTGCGGTGGAGGTTCTAAATCCAGAGTGGAATCACTGGAGTAGTTGGGCACTGACTTTCCAGTGTTGTTACGTCGATAGACCAAAAAGAGAATGCCCAAAACAATTAACACGACAACAATTATACAAGCTAAGATAATTCCAGCTAGGACTCCGCCCTCAACATCACTTTTATCCACAATACTGCCCAAAGGTGCTGCGCAATTGGGGCACAGGCGGTCAATGGTGATAACACACTGGGCAGTATCTCGCCTTGATCCAGTCTGCCCTGATGACACCATAATTGTGAGTATCTCTTGGTCAGTTGTGAGGGTTCTTTTCTGTCGCGTCCCTTGTCGGGGTCTGGGCGGGTCCTCGTGAAGAGTGACTATAACACTAATGTTTCCTGTGAATGGGTTAATACCAAAGTATTCGCTGGCCTCTAAAAATGAGTAAACAAGTCTGCCTGCCTCTCCTCCATCTCGATCAGAAGCAGAAATCTGACCAATGAAATGCCCTGCTTTGGCAGAACCAGGCACCTCAAAGGTATATTGTTCTGCGGCGAGGACTGGGTCATACTCATCTCTGTCCACAACTCGGACAGTCACATCAGCCATATCATAATACTGCCCTCCATCTGTGGCAATGATGGTCAGATTATACAGATGCAAGGCTTTCTCTGCCTCGTAGTCAAAAACATACTTGGAACTAACTTCCCCAGTCAAGGTGTCTATAGAGAATTTATCAAAATCATACTCATTCATGAGGCTGTAAGTCACTAAACCCATCTCTCCTCCATCTCCATCATTGGCATGTGCTCGAAATACAACACTGCCCACTTCTGAGCCCTCCAGGATGTCCTCCAGGTAATGCTTGACCGGGAAGCGAGGCTTAAACTCATTAACGTCCGTGACAATGATGTCCACTGTCACAAACGACGACAGACGAGGAGTTGTTGGAGGACAGCCATTGCAGTCGACCGCCCGAATGATCAACCGATGGGACTGGTGTGACTCGTAATCCAGATGCATTCCTTCCATTATCATCAGCCCGCCTTCGTTGTGTGGGTTCAAGAAGATGCCTTCACTGTTCCCTGAAGTGATTGAATACTTAATGGCAGCATTAACCCCTGAATCGGCATCTGTAGCATTGACAAATAAAAACACCTTTAGTGCCTCTGCATTCTCCTCCAAAGTAATAGAATATTTGTCTTCCAGATACACTGGTGGGTTATCATTCTCATCATCGACGAAAATGGTAACAGCAATTGAAGAATTCTTTGGTGGAATGCCTCGATCGGTGGCTACTGCTGTTAAGTCATATTGTTTTTTCACCTCAAAATCAATGGCTCCATTGACGAAAATGTTACCAGTGCGCTGACGAATAAGGAAGATTTCGCTGCCAGGACCAATGATTGTGTAGTTGATATTGTCGCCACGGTGGCTGTTGTCCTCGTCTACTGCAGACACTTGGAGGACTTCGCTGCCTCTCTGGGCTGACTCCCTGATGTGGGCACTGAAACAGACAAATATCATATGTCAGGTGGCACAGTTTCTCACACAGGTCATATAGGTTCTCTTGTAATTGGGACAGGTTCTCTGACAGGTAGAACGAGTTCTTTTAAAGCTGGTACCCATTCTCTAGCAGGCAAAAGAAGTTCTTTTAAAGGTGGTACATGTTTTTTTAACCAATAGAACAAGTTTTTTTAAAGATGGGACATGTTATCTAACATAGATTTTACGGGCCTGTAGATTGCTTTTTTTTTTTAAAACAGGTACTAGGTGTATTGGGAGAGCCGCCATGGTGTAGTGGCTAGACACTTGCCTGTAGATTGGAAGGTCATGAGTTCCAATCTGAATGGAAACAGACCTTTATCAAAAATTACCCCAGGCCAATCCAGTGTTAAACCAATACAGGTAAAGTCCTGGAAGGTAAAGGCAGCTACTGTGAAGCTGACTACATCACCCATCAAGTGCTGACTGGTCTATAAAATATAGATCTAGCCCTATATGCCCAGTATGGATGACAGCGTAGAAAAGGGTCATTTACTTTTTCACTCTGGATCATCTGTTGAGCATATGTAAGGTGGGGTAGCTTGTCTGTAGGTGAGACAAGATGTATAAGAGATGGAATATGTTGTCTTAGCTTGTCTGTAGGTGAGACAAGATGTATAATAGATGGAATATGTTGTCTTAGCTTGTCTGTAGGTGAGACAAGATGTATAAGAGATGAAATATGTTGTCCTTAGCTTGTCTGTAGGGGAGACAAGATGTATAAGAGATTGAATATGTTGTCTTAGCTTGTCTGTAGGGGAGACAAGATGTATAAGAAATGGAATATGTTTTCTTAGCTTGTCTGTAGGTGAGACAAGATGTATTAGAGATGGAATATGTTGTCTTAGCTTGTCTGAAACAAGATGTATAAGAGATGGAATATGTTGTCTTAGCTTGTCTGTAGGTGAGACAAGATGTATAAGAGATGGAATATGTTGTCTTAGAGATGGGACAGGTTGTCTAAGAAATGGGACAGGTTGTCTAAGGTGTGGAGCAGGCTGTCTAGGAGATTGGATAGGCTGTCTAAGAGATGGGACAGGTTGTAAAAATATTTGCTGCCTAAGAGGTGGGACATGCTGTCTAAGGGGTGGGACAGATTGTCTAAGAGATGGCGCAAGCAGTTTAAAGGGCAGAGCTGGTTGTCAAAGAAATGGGATTCATTTTTTCAACGGTTGTCCACAACTCAGTTCTGGTAAAAGAGTCCAAAACTCAGTGCAGGTAAAAGAGTCCAAAACTCAGTGCAGGTAAAAGAGTCCACAACTCAGTGCAGGTAAAAGAGTGCAAAACTCAGTGCAGGTAAAAAGAGTGAAAAACTCAGTGCAGGTAAAAAGAGTCCACAATTAAGTGCAGGTAAATGAGTGCAAAACTCAATACAAGTAAAAGAGTCCAAAACTCAGTGCAGATAAAAAGAAGTCCACAACTCCGTGCAGGTAAAATACATGTAACAAAGACAAACCTGTGGCAGAACATAACAAAAAAAATATACTATAGATATACTTACACATATTTTGGTGGTCCCAGGAACCTCGGTGTGAACTTGTTGACGTCAGTGATCTGTATGTGAACTGACACCATGGACGACTGTACAACGGTCCCATTATCTTTTGCAACGACCACCAACTGGATGATGGACTGCCCCGAAGTAAATGCGATCGTACGATTTGTGTAGATTGTACCTGCAGCAGACACACAATTGTGATCAGTTGGACATTAAATTGAGCTGAGTTGAGTTAAGGACTGAGTCATAGCATTTATAACATTTCCATAAGTTCCCCTTTCCCACCTTCAGCAGCCAGCACAAAGTTCCTATTTTGATAGTCCTAGCAGTGGTTGGATTGCATGTGCACCTTGCCTCTCCTTTGAATATTGAAATAAGACAGGGGGCACTATAGCTAATAGGTTGTCTGCCCTTGTGTCAAATAAAATGATAAATTAAATGGATATGCGACCATACCACCCAGTACAGGCACCACAACCAGTGCGGATACCATATACAGTGCTGACACCATACACAGTACTATATTACCCTGAACTGAAACAACACCCAGTACTTCATCATGCCCAGTATTACACCACACAGTACTGACACCACACCCAGCAGAACTACACAATACCCAATACTAAACTGCATCTTGAACTATACCACACAGTACTGACACCAGAGCCAGTACTACACAATGCCCAGTAATACCCTGTAATGACACCACACACAGTACTATGCTACACCGCATACCTTACCGCTCGTTGTCAAACCACCACATAGTACTGACAACCCACCCAGTACCAACAAAACATTCTTTACCACAAACAGTAGTGACACCACACCTCATGCTATAATACATAGTACTGACACCACACCCTGTGCTATAATACCCAGTTCTGACACCACACAATGTGCTATAATATCCAGTTCTGACACCATACCCTGTGCTATAATACACCACACACATGCTGTACTACAACACACCTAGTATTGACAACACATCCAGCAGTGACATCACCCTGTGCAACACCCCACCCAGTACCAATACTACACCAAGTAGTGACACCCTATGCTATACCACACCAAGTAGTGACACCCTATGCTATACCACACCAAGTGGTGACACCCTATGCTATACCACACCAAGTGGTGACACCCTATGCTATACCACACCAAGTGGTGACACCCTATGCTATACCACACCAAGTGGTGACACCCTATGCTATACCACACCAAGTGGTGACACCCTATGCTATACCACACCAAGTGGTGACACCCTATGCTATACCACACCAAGTGGTGACACCCTATGCTATACCACACCCAGTAGTGACACTGACCTGTCTGAGAGTTGATGTAGAAGCTGTCGATAGCCGTGGGTGCCATGCTGTAGGTTATCTTTGCGTTCCGACCCGAGTCTGCATCACTGGCCAAGATTGTGATCACCGACTGCTGGGGCCCAGTCTGCTCTGGAAGGGCTACCTGCTCACAGAATGAAGAACAAGGCTCTGTTTTACATGTCACTTTTATCTTTTCTCTAGACATTGTTCTGTCTTACATAGTCAGAATTTTAGAGAAGCATCTGGTGCCAGCCTTGGAGTGTACAGCATAGATGCTGGGATTCACAACCACTGATATTCCATCTATCCATGACTTTCATTGTAACCCTCTAGTCCTGCTCTCATTCAGTCTGACAGGACTCTCTGTGGTTCATTATTTTGTTGTAGTCTCGACATATGCCTGAATGAGTTAATATCTTGCCTCATGACATAGTTTAGCAGTGCTACAATTCAGTCTGACACGGCTCCCTAAGGTTCATTATCTTGTTGTAGTCTTGACATATGCCTGAATGAGTTAATATCTTGCCTCATGTTTAGCACTGCTACCCTCCCAACATGGTTCTGATTTCATCATTTCTGATGCTGTCTCCCATGTCACTAAAAATTATTAACAGTTTTTTTCTTCTTTTTTCTGCCTGTATCCCTAAATTGAGCATAAGCCCTTCAACAATCTTGCATCTTGGCATTCATAACTGGTTGACTTTTGATGCTAAATCTATTTATATATGATATGACTGCCATTCCCAAAATAAACCCTACCCTTGTCTCAATCCCCTGAACACAAACTCTGACTGACTTTTTATCCCACTAAGAAATCACACTGAGCAATAAACAACCAGTGACACAAAGTGCCACTATTTGGATGAAGATCACCTGTGGAGATGTCCCAGAAACCCTGTTGAACCATTAGCTTATATTAGGGCCCCTGGCAACAACCAGAGTGGGGCTTCACAGCAGCGAAAAATGTGTCCCACATGGGGACGGAGGGTTAGAAAGCATAAAGTTTGTTCATTTCTTCCTCATAGGACATGCTTGGTGGGGTGCTTTGTTAACATTCGTTACTTGCCCTAAGGGCCCTGACAGGACATGGACAATGCATAGTTACTTCATCATCCTCATCAAGTGCCTTGCCAACTGACATAGGCACTCACACCTCTTCCACAAACTGTGACCTTCAGCAGCATGTTATAGTTTGTGTGCTGACACCCCTCCATGCCCTGACAAAAGGGTGTCATGAATCTTCTGATTTTGTCTTTCTTTGTATCTTTTTCCAGATTTGTCCAGTGGTCCCAACATGTTCACATATCCTTCTTCTCATAGTATTACAAAATAATGATGACCGTCTCTTTCTGATGTTTGTGATAAGTTGTCTTTGAGTCCCTGTCAGTTTCAAAACATCCGGGTTGCTCCTTCTGGCTGTTCCTAGTTAGAATAGTTACTTTATGTGTCATAATTATCATAAAAATTACTGTCACTTCAAGATTGTCTTTAGGTCATGCTTCAGTTAGATATGAGTGAGGTACCATATAACAGTAGTCACTAACTACTATCTGTTTTCTGTTAACATTTAATGTTGGCAGGCATATGCCAGACCTGAAATTCCACATTGTGCCAAAGATTTCAGGTGAAGTGGCTCACTGGGGAGGACAGTAGGCTTATCCTAGGAAGAGGAAATACTGTGCAGGCATGAACAGAACCAATGATGCTAAATTCTTCTTCTCTGAAACCAGTCACTCAGACACACCAGTTTAGCAGCCTTTATAGGAATGTGACAACAACCGAAATGCCAGGTTTGTGACTTCATAAGGTGATAGGGTTAAATATCCCTACATAGCATTTAAACAAAGAAGACAGAAGTGCCAGCTAAAACCACAACAAGACATAAACCCATGTCACAAGGACAGAAATCAATAAAACCCCAAAGGAACAAGGGACACGATAATATATAATTATATAATTCAGTCATCTCCTTGTGAGGTGCAATTTTTCATTATTTGAAGCACTACTCTGGCTCTTGCCAGGGGCCGCAATATAGCCTCGCTATAAATATGGCCTAAAGGCTGAACGCAGTTTCTGGGACCTCTCCACGGTGATCCTCACCCACATGGTGGCACAAAATGTCATCGGGTGTTTATCGCTTGTGTGATGTCCTGGTGGGGTAGAAAGTCAGTCAGTCAGACAAGGACACAAATAAAGTCAAGCCTTCGAGGCAGGTTCAAGCAGTCTGATTCTTTGATTTTTTTCTGTTCTCAAGTTCAAGTTCCAGCAATGCTGAATCAAAAAAAAAAAAAAAAATAACAACAATTTACAGGAAGTTCACCTCGTAATTAGACTGAGAAAACACTGGAGGGTTGTCATTTTCATCATCAACATAAATATCCAACCAGGTCGTCCTCACATGGTCAGGCTTGCCATCAGTTACCTGGCAAAGGACAAAAGTTTAGATAACATTAAGGTGGCTGAATATATAGTGAATTATGAAAATATAGCTAATTAACATGAAAATGGCAAAAATTAGGAATACGTGGGAAAATTTAGGTAAATTATGAAAAGGAAGCAATCTAGCCATAGATTCTGATAAATAAAAAGACAGTAAAGCAAAGGTCCTTAAATACATAAAAGGTATATGAGGTTTTCAGACCAATCCATGCTCAGCGGTTGCTGCGGTTAACACCACACCAGCCACCTTTACTTCCCATGACTTTACCTGGTACCTATTTAAGGCTAGGTCGACCCGAGAACCAAGGTCATGTCTTTTTATAAAAATCCAACACAATACGGATCTGGACCCATGACCTTTGGATCCATAGTGCCCATCTAGCTGCTACACCATGATGGTGAACACTGATTTGGGTTGATCTACTTCAAAAGATGCAATCAGTCCACAGAAAAATGGTGTGTTGTAGGAAAACTATGATGGGAGCATTCACAGTCAGAAGTGCATTCATAGTCAGTAGTACATTCACAGTCAGTAGTACAATCACAGTCAGTCCTGCATTCACAGTCAGTTGTGCATTCACAGTCAGTAGTGCATTCACAGTCAGTAGTGCATTCACAGTCAGTAGTACATTCACAATCAGTAGTACATTCACAGTCAGTAGTACATTCACAGTCAGTAGTACATTCACAGTCAGTAGTACATTCACAGTCAGTAGTACAATCACAATTAGTAGCACATTCACAGTCAGTAGTACATTCACAATCAGTAGTACATTCAGTCAGTAGTACATTCACAATCAGTATTCACAATCAATAGTACATTCACAATCAGTTGCACATTCACAATCAGTAGCACATTGACAATCAGTAGCATATTCACAATCAGTAGTACATTAACAATCAGTAGTACATTGACAATCAGTAGTACATTCACAATCAGTAGTACATTCACAATCAGTAATAGTAGTAATTTAAACAATAAAATCCTGTTCAACCCATCTGAGGTATAATCAGGATATATATAGTGTTTTCTATTCCAATAATTTTTTTATTTCAGTGTAAGCCCAATTTCTTAGTATCTAATGTAGAAGTACTAAATGTTCCTTACCCGCATAAGACTAGGCTTCACTGGGCTGGTTTAGCCATTACAAGGGTCCCTACTTATAACTTCTTTAGAGTTTACACCAGGTATTTGTGACCTGCCTTGTTGGTCTACCATGCAGATAAGACTGTTTTCTTAACTTTCAGGAAGCAGCTGAGAGGGGTGCATAAACTGATCGATCCATGTAGGCATAGGTTTGTGGAAGCACTGGCAATCACTGTAAGCTAAATTTCATGGAGGGGTACTATGATGGAAGTTTTTAATAGTCGGCATAGGAATAACAGAGGCTGGACAGTTTGCCATCATGGCATGGAAGATCATCAGTGTCAGAGTTGACTGAAAGTACATGAGGCAGAAGGTTGTAGATAGATAGATATGACTACCAATGCCACATTGCATGGACTTTAAGAAGAAGAAGGAATAACATTTTATGACATTTCTTCTTCTTCTTTTGATTAGTCTCAGTGATGTAATTGAGTTGTGCCTGTTCTCAGCATAACTGTGATATCTGCACCTTTTGTCTGAGATATCCGCCTTCATGGAGCACTTGTTGACAGGGCTAACTTGGGGGATTACATGGCATCTTAAGTGGCTAAAGAGATCTTTGTAAGAAAGAGAAAACACTGTTCTTTGGCCACATGATGGGAAGAGAGACATTGGAGAACATCGTGACAACTAGAAAGATCAGTGAAAAACAGGGTGGAGGCAGACCAACGGAAATGATGCTGAATGGGCTAAAACAGTGGCATGGAGGGATATCTTAAAGAGAGCTGTTCCAGTCAACCAGGGATTGTGTTCTGTGGAGACACATGAGAGCCTACGCCAGTTGGCAGGGCACATGATGATGAAAGTGATCTTATGTAAGAAATAGATTTAAAAAAAACGAGGTTAACAAAAAAGAATGAAAGAAACATGATGCCATACCTGGAGGCCCACAGAGTAATGGGACTTCTTTTCATGGTCCAGTTGTTTGGCCAGGGTGAGCCGTCCTCTTGAACGGTCAAGGCTGAAGGTGTTGTCAGGATTTCCATCTGTGGTGAAGTCGTACACAAGGATGGGGTTCAGATCCACATCATTGGCTGTTGCCATGACAACAGTGTAGCCCACATCACGACCTAGAGTTATGGAGTGCAGTGCATGATTATACAAAATGACTTCCGGGTCAAATATTGGACAGCAGATTATGAATCTCTCAGAAATTAATAAACTGAGCTGTGACAAAGAAGCTTAATAATGGGTGGGGAATGGGGGGGGGGGGGTGTTAACACACACCCACATACACACACACAGAGGAAAAATCAGTCATTTCAGATGCAGCCTTTATCAAGAAAAACACAACAACAAGGGGCAGAGTATCCTGGCTGCCAGGGAAGTACATGAATAACTATAAATTATAGGGAGAGGAAAAGGTAATGAGGAATGACTACAAAAATGAAGGAATGCAAATAATAAAAATAGTTATACTAATCATCAAAAAAAAAAACTAACAGACATAATGATCAAGCTAGTCGTAGAAATAATAGTAACAATAATGCCAATGGTGAGAATAATGCTATTAAAAATACAAATAAAAAATTAGTTATTACAATAACGGGTACAACAAACTAAAATAAAATAATATAAAAGTAAGAGTGATTGTAAAATTATGATGAAGGTATGCCGAACATTGACACCTGCTGGGATCAAAAACCTAAACTATAAAAAAGGCTATTTTCTAAAGTGAAACATGAAGCTCGATCCCCAGAGCAAGATTTAATGGCAGTGAAAGAGATATCCTATTCACCTTTGATATGAATATTAATAGCTCTTTACTTAGATTTTTTCAATGACATATATTTAAACCATCATTATCAGCAATAAAAAAGTTGTTGACACAAATAAATTAAAAAAAAAAAAAGAGAGAGGTGAAATATCTCAGGCACATTTAAAAAAAACCACTCTTATATAAACCAATCTCAGAGAAGGTATGTACAGTGACATTAAATGGCCCAGTCATACAGAAGTTACTTACTTTCACTGACATTTACTGGCTGAATCTCAGGAAAGTTTGGTGGAGTGTCGTTCTCATCCACAATGTTGATAACAAGAACACATGAGTTGGACTTGCTTGGGTTGCCTCTGTCACGAGCCTCAATGGTCAACCTAAGGATGACATCATTTAAGTGTGAGGTGATAGTGATATTAGCTACCTCCAGTTATGTCATAAATCACTTATGTTTGTTCAGCTATATATAGTAAAACTGGAGACTCAGAACTTTTGGTGGGTAATGTGGTCAGCATTATGCTGGCCGTCTTTACATCTCCACGACATACACCCTGGTACCCATTTTAGGTTGGGTCGACCTGCGATGCCACATACCATGATAAAAATCCACACAGCCTACTGTGGGTATCACTCGTGATACATTGGAATTACGAGTCTGACTCACAATGCCTAAGCCACAGACGCTGCATGTTAAAATGTATATAAACTAATTTTATAATGAATTATTAGTGTAAAACAACAGATTTTTCAGCATTGTTTAGATAAATTATGGCTTTTTCTTTCCAAAGACCTTATACAACAAGAGACCTGTGCCTACCTGTAGCCATCAGGCTGTACCTCTCTGTCGAGAGGTGCTGCATCAATACTGGTGACTATGATTCCTGTGTGAGGTTTAGCCAAGGCAAACACGTGATCATCATCTCCTCCAATGATTGAGTAGATGATTTCCCCATTGGGTCCACTGTCAGCATCTCGAGCAAACACCTGCAGGAATCAGAACTCACAGTTAACTTTCACTCCCAAGATGCCCAAGATGTTTGACGGGCTTTGTGCTATGATTCACAAATTATGCATAATGTCTTCTCTAAGTGGTTACATTTCATCACAGAATAGTAAAGATTTTACATTTGGTCACAGAACAGTAAAGATTTTACATTTGGTCACTGAATAGTAAAGATTTTACATTTGGTCACTGAATAGTAAAGATTTTACATTTGGTCACAGAATAGTAAAGATTTTAGATTTGGTCACTGAATAGTAAAGATTTTACATTTGGTCACATAATAGTAAAGATTTTACATTTGGTCACTGAACAGTAAAGACATCTGCCTTATTTAGTGACCACTTCTGCTGTAATATTCAGCTGTCTGAAATGAATAAAGTGGTGATTTTTCATACTGGCTATGTTACCTATCTAGGCAACTGCTATGAAATTCTTTTGGGATTAAAGGAGTTGATGGGAATGCATGTCTATATCAATGTGTTTCTTAAGCATTGTTGGTGATGCCATATAGCCTGAAGATTATCATGATCTCTCAATGGCAGTTATATGCTTGATAGACAGAAGCTTTTTATATCTTTGTCTGTTGATGCTCTGCCATTTTAATGTCAGTGCTCTCTCTCTCTCTCTCTCTCTCTCTCTCTCTCTCTCTCTCTCTCTCTCTCTCTCTCTCTCTCTCTCTCTCTCTCTCTCTCTCTCTCTCTCTCTCTCTCTCTCTCTCTCTCAGTCAGCGCCTCTTTGTAGCATTGTATTCAAACAACAGTGTCTGTCTAGGTTCATGTGGGTAAAGATTTTACATTGTAGCCTTCAGGACAAGCCCATACGAAATCTGTCCTCTCAACAGCCAGTGAAGAGACTCCAAACTGACAATACCCATAACCACCTAGTTAACTACTCTCCTTTACTTTCCCCAATCAGTCGACTCCTATGACATGCTTGTTGGGGAGGTGGCGGGTCCCTTCTTGTTTTCCCTGTAATGGGTGCTTGGAACCCGCAATGGGGAACACCAGAACCATCTGGTTCTGCAGAAAACATCATTTACTGAAATTGAAGGCTGGTTCAATGTGCTGCTAAGCTAGAGAATTACACATAGGGCTCCTACATTTATTATCATAAATCATAAAGGAGATGAAATCAACACCATGCAGCAAATTCATTGGGGAAACAGAAGATCGAATGGTTTGGTCAGTAAGAATGCAGGCAGAACAACTACCAACGTAGGCGCTACACACTACCCCTTTGAGTCCCAAGGAAGGCATCATACGTTCATAGGTTCCTACCTAGAAGCCCAATGAACGCATGATGCACCAATTTTATTACTTTCATTACTATACCCTGGGCCTGCGATGCTAAACCCCCTGGGACTCAAAGAGTTAAAAGATCTGAAGTGAAAGGAAGAGGCTGTCCTAGGAGAAGATGGATTGATAAGATTAAGGAGCTTCTACACTGACACAGAATGACACTAGATACTGCTGCCCATTAAGCAGTGGACCGCGAACAGTTCCCTCCCACAACGCTTAATGGCAGAAGTGGAAATTGATGATGATGATGATGATGATGAAAGGAGATGAGACAAAATTTTACCTGAGTCACGTAAGTCTCCGGTTGGTTGTTTTCCCAGATGGCTGACAGGTACCGGCTCTGGGAGAACTTTGGAGCATTGTCATTGACATCTGTGAGATTCACCCACACTGTTGCGTACGTGTGGTAGTTGCCATTGACCGCAGCCACAATCAGTCGGATCTGGTGTGTGACTTCATAATCCAAACTGACAGGGTCTGCTACCGTTATTTGACCTGACAGGATCAGTGATGAAATCATCCTTAATTCATTGACATCTTTCACTCTTTTTACTGTGGTTTCAAAGTATCTTATCTATCTTATCATTGTCATCTTCATGTTCCTAAACTTGTTCAGTCTAAAACAATGCATGATGTTTTACTGTAATTGTTGCCCATATTTCTCAAACATTACATATTATATTTAAGTTTTAGTCAATGTTATACTGAAAGAATCTGGCAACCAAAGGGATAAATTCCACTTCTTATCATTTCCTAGAACACTGCAATTGGTTACAGTTTTCATGGCACTATTTAATGAAAAAAAAGTTAAAAAGTGCAGTTGGCACACTCTGTTGTATTTTACAGCTAGGCTGTGATATAGGCATTTTCTGGCCAAACACATAATTTCAACAAATTCCTCATCAGTTGCCTTTTATGATGACAGATATTTTAAGGTGTGGTGGGTTTATTCTTTTTTATTTTTTCCTAAAAAGGGACCCTGAACCCACAAGGGTGAAATGTACAGTATAACTTGTTATCTTTTCCTTGTATCAATTTATTAAATTTATATTACCAAATACCCAACAACTCAAACCAAGTATACTTTCTTTTTTTTTCTTTTCTTTTTTTCCTTTGTCCATACCAGGTGGCACGACTTCTGTGGCTAAGGCACTGCGAGTCCGACGCGTAATTCCAACGTACCACGATCGAAACCCACTGCTGGCTGAGTCGATTTTTATCATCGTACGGGGCATTGCAGGTGGACCCAGCCTAAAATGGGTACCAGGATGTATGTCCTGGGGAAGTAAAGCTGCTGACCACACTACCTACCTAGTGCTGATTGGTCTGTAAAAATATTGGTGCTCTTTCCATATGCCTAATGTGCCTAAATGCGTGAAAAGGGATCAGTACTTTTACTTATACCATGTGGCATTGGTAGTCATGTGAACCCACAACTTTCTGCCTCACTTACTTTCAATCAATTCTGACATGACCATCTTTCATACCTTGTGGCACTGGTAGTCATATCTATCCACAAGCTTCTGTCATGTGTACCTTTAATCAATTCCGATACAGATTATCTTTCATGTCATGATATCAAACTGTCCAGCTTCTTCTCTCTTTGTCTCCCTCTCCATCTTTTTTACCTCCAATTTTCCCACCAACATATTCTACTCCAGTTTTCTCCTTCTCATGATATCACCAAAGAATGCAGATTGTTTTCTTCTAATGTAGACAACAGAATATCTTTTGGAGTCTTTCAAGACATCTTCATTACTCTTTTTATCTGTCCAGTTTGTTCTCACCATTCATCTATAAAACCACATCTTAGCCCCTTTCACATACTTGGCCGACTGTCCATGATTTACTTCTGTATACCAGGACAGGATTTATATAGCTCTTGAGAATTCTCTTTCTCACCTCAGTTGACTTTACTGTCGCCATCCACTAAAAATGACTGACCACTTGTGGGTAACAGCTGTGATACTTCTATTCTCAGTTCAGAAATAAGTCAAGCAAATAAAGTAAAGGACCATTTTCCACAACTCTGGACGTATAGGGCATATGGTGCTAGACCTATATGTTATAGAAACCGGCACTACATTAGTGATGTGGTATTCATCACGTCTGAGTTGATAAAACAAACACCCAAAACTAAGCCTTGTAATTCCTACCTGTCCTGTTAGAAATCCTGAAAGCTTTGTTCTCATTTCCATTGGCAAAGCTGTACACTGTGGACTGCGACGGTTGTGATGCAGACACAAAACTAGCTGTGATGTTGATAACAGAGTTACCCCTGCCAAAGTTCTCTGGAATCTGAACACTATACTCCGGCTGAGAGAACTGAAGTATGTTGCTGTCTCCAGTGCCAACTGTGATTTCAATGACACCTGAGCAAGCACAAGAAACACAATTGTTCTAGCATGGTTCAAAGAAATACAAGTAAACATGACAACTGTTTTTATTCTTTATTTTGTTTAATTAAACATTTTGAAAACTGTGAAAAACTTTCCTTTTAACAAAATAGGTCATGACTCTATTAAAATTCCAGATTAAAAAAAAAAAAAAATAAAAAAAAAAAAACTTATATACAGGTCACTAATAAATTTGTTAAAAATGTATTATAAAAAAACATGAACAAAGGTTAGGCATTAGAAAAACATATGTACCAGGTGACTCACGCTGTGACCCTGTGAGCTTTATCCCTGCAGATTAAGGGACATCAACTTGGGGTTTAAACAAGCTATATGGCTCTTACACTATATATAGCTTAGAATACCTTGGACAGCAACCAAGAGGTTTTGGAAAGAAATGGGAGCCCCGAAGACAACTTATCACAGACATCAGAAGGAGACAGTCATCATTTTTCAGCCATGTTATTAGAAGAGGGAAAATAGAACATGTTGTGACCACTGGAAAGATTTGTGGAAGGAGGGATAAAGGAAGACAATGAGAGAAGATTCTTGACAGTCTTGTTGCATGGCATGAAGGTTTGTCGGCACACGAACTGATACATGCTGCAAGAGATCATGGATTATGGAGAGGCATGATCACCCACGCCAGTCGGCAAGGCACCTGATGATGATGATGATATGGCTCAAATGACTCCCCCCCCACCCCTTTCAATGGTATCTGCAGTTAATGTATTCATATCCTGACCTCCTATCCATTTGTGCAGGCATAGACTCAGCCAGTAGCATTAACTGAGCATTTCATAAACAGGTGACTGTAAACAAGTCACCAAAGTGACACTTACACAGAGTTGTCCAAACTCCAAATGACAAAGGAGTAAAATTCTCAGGATAATGACCTCTGCCTCCCTCCCTTCCCTTTCACATATAAAAAACAATAGAAAATGTGCTGTCTTCACAGTGAAGGTTGGTTACATTGTATCCCTCTTGTTTTTGGGAATATTAGGTGGTGAGGCCCCAATCTGTTCCACAGTACAACTCTTATACCACTGTCCAGAAACCATGAGAATGGTTCTCTTGTCCTAGCTGTCCACCATAAGGAAGAAAGAAACCCTACTACTTGAGGATCAGACATTGTTAACCAGTCTGCTAACCTCTAAGTGAAGGAGCAGCCGCACACTGACTTAACAGTGACAAATACATGAAGTACAAACTGTTTTGTTTTTTGAAATAACAAAAGTGACTTAATAACAGAAGAGTTTGCAGTAGCAGGTGAACAGATGAAGCCAGAATCAGGAACTTGTTTACTTACCGGTAGATGACAATCTGGCAGATGGAAAGGCGGCTGAGTCAGTAGCCACAACCAAGACACTGTAACGTCCTTGTACCAGGGTGCCATTTGTGTAAACTTTCCCTGATGTTCTGTCAATCATCACACTCTGAAGAAATAATCAGTAAGTAATGATTTATTCATTCATAGTTGTATCACTACTAACTTGTGGTGTACATCTAACTTAATCTTGCACAAGTTTTTCTTTTTTTAATTCTAGAATGTAGTAGTAGTCCTTTGCTTTTGTCAGCCTTTCCTCTTCTTGCCTAGAGTTTTGTAGTGCATTACAGTTTCCTGCTGTATCCTTAGATTTTATGTGCCTTGCAATCTTGTTTAGTAGTTCCTCTTCTACTTTCAGATCTCATTATCCCCAATCAAAATGTTCAATTAAGTATCATTTTAATTTTAGGTGGGAGGGGATATCATTTGCCACAGTTAGTCAAGTCAGAAACAGACAATAGTTAGTTAGGATTTGTTTACCTAGAGATGAACACAATGTAACCTCACAAATATTTAACCATAGAGCTAAAACAGCGGCAATTGATAATATTATTGATGTTGTTTGTGACATTACTGATCTATCACAATAATGACAGAACAGAAAAAAACCTGTTGTTTCCAGACATTTAATTTTTCAAGCATCAGAGTTATGTGAGAAGCATGCAGCAAGCATGAGCGGCCATCATTTTCACCACTATCGACATGACCATCGCTCTCCTCATCTATTTTCTTTAAACTGAATCCTCCTAAAGACAAACCTGGGTGTGTATCGCCATATGCAAAGAGGACAGCTGCGCTAGACTCCATGTGGTTTAAAAATAAAAAAAGGTCCTTACCTGCATGATGTCATTAGATCCAGTATTTGCTTGCAGTGTGTATTCTATGAGGCCATTACTGCCGAAGTCAGGATCCCTGGCGGTCACGTTGAGAATAAGTGTGTTGGCAGGAGTTGACGGGCTGAGACTGACGGTGTAGGGAACCAGGGCGAATGCTGGGGGGTTGTCGTTGATATCTGTGATGGTGATGAAGACGTGACTGGTGGAGTTCCTTGGTCCAAACACTCCATTGTCTGATGCAACCACCAGAAACGAGTAGTTGGCCACTTTCTCTCTATCAAACACCCTGCACAAAGACACAATATTTCTGTATTTAGTAATTACTGTATTAAGTCTAAAAACAAAAACAAAACAAAAAAAGTACAGGACCATTTTAATGCCAGTGCCACATCAGGCTTCTGGTGCAAGACTTACCAAACCAAATTAGAATCGGTCAGCTTCACATTAACACAAACCTTCTTCTTCTTCTTTACTGGCTGTAAACTCTGGCAGCCAGGTTCTGGTTGTTTGGCCACCTCTGAACTTTAGTCTTCTTCCAGAACCTGAGTTTTACATGCCATCCTTTTTACAGATCTGGCTTACTTGTGGGCAGACTGTTGGTCACTTGCCTCTCAGGCAGATGAACTCTGACTTCAAAGGATCCCCCCTCCTCCCCCCACCCCCACCCCAGGGAAAGAAGAGTGTTGGCATATGAACATGCAGACAGACTGGCTGATTTTGTCTTATTGGTTGGTGAATTTATGCATGACAAGTTAGATGCTGCCAAGGCCCTTCGGGAGCAAGTGAACAATACAGAGGCTCAAACAGGTCATTGCAGGTTGAAGAGAATAGTACAGCTAGGAGTGACCAGAAAATCTGATCAGCAATTTACACTTGGAGTGAAAGAGAGACAAACATGTAATCAAATTGCTACTGGCACCATATGAAATGGAACTCTTTGCTGGCTGCTGACGATGAGAACGGAGTACTTGTGGGAAGGTCCCGAGTGCTATGACATCATTAGACAACACTGAACATACTAAAAACTCTGGTCAAAGAATTGTTGTATACTCACCCACTAGTGGTGATTTCTCCGGTGGTGCTGTTGATCTCAAAGACACCATCTGTGTTGTTGCCCAGTGAATACATCACCTGGCCATTTTGTTCCAGATCTGGGTCATTGGCTGACACTTTCAGGAGGACACTTCCTTCCTTTGTGTTTTCTGGCACAGAGGTGTTGTACGCCTGTTGAGCAGAGGACAGCAATGAATCTTTTTTAATATCTTGATATCAGTGAATACATTACAAAATTAGACAGTGGAAAGGGTTAATTTGACAAGTATGTAATCACAAGTGACAGAATGGATGTTGTAGCTAGAAACCCTTCATCAGTGCAACAACAAAACATAAAAAAGACAAAAATTATGCCTAATGGCTCAATGCTTTTATTAGCATAATCCTTAATCTTTATTCTTTTATTGTGCTGCAGTTTCATTTTCATGCACATTAAAAAAAAAAAATTATCTCCAATAACTCACAAACAATGATGCAAGTTAACCCACCTCATATATACCCACACATTCATACATACAGCCATTCATATACACATGACCATATATGCACAATCATACACATACACATATACCTGAGACTGACAGACAGACAGGCAGGCAGGCAGGCAGACAGACAGGCAGGCAGGCAGGCAGGCAGGCAGGCAGGCAGGCAGACAGACAGACAGACAGACAGTCAGGCAGGCAGGCAGGCAGGCAGACAGACAGAGAGACAGACCACTTTTCAACTTATTCAATCATAATATAAATTCATCTAACATACATCACGGGAAAACAGTCGTCTGCTATTAACATTGCAAGCATCAGTTAGCCTTTCATCTTTTTTCTTCTGCTGTTCTCACCTTAATCTTTCTCAGTAATGTTCATTATTTTACAAAGCATTCTGTTCAATAATTCAGTTTACTGAATTAATGCATGACAAGCCAGATGCTGTAAAGGCCTTTTGGATGTGAGTGAACAGTGCAGAAGCACAGATGGGTCATCATGCTCTGAGGAGATTGGTGCTGCAAGGGATGATGAGGGGGATTTGGCTGATGTTCAACCCTCAGGGAAAAGGCAAGATGGATATACAATCAGACCATTACTAGTATCAATGGAACTGGAAGTCTGCTTGCTGCTGAAGCTGGGGCTGAGGTGCTTATAGGGAATGTCCCAAGTGCGGTGATATCTTGACTTAATTAAACATTAAAATATAAACATAACTGCCAGAACAATTAGTAACCATGAAAATGAGGTGACTGAGAAAGACTGTAGGAGAGATGAGAAGAGATAACATCAGGAATGAGGTTATATGAGATAAAGTCGGCACAGAACCAATTCTAAATTACCTGACCACTTAGAGAGAATGTCTTCTGATGCCTAACCATACCAAAAGAGGAAAAGGACGCAGAGCAGAGGTAGACCAAGAACAAGATGGGAAGATAACATCAGAGAAACTCTACAGCACCACAATGTTTCCATGGTCAAAGCAGCCAGAAGAGTACGAAGCAGGACGTTATAACTCCCTCGACATCCGAAGAGGCAAAAGAGGACTAAAAAAGAAGAAGATAACTGCCAAATTCACTATCTCACCAATTCACTAAACACAGGACTGTTATCATTCTCATCCAGTACGGTGACAATGACAATCGTAGTTGCCGACTGTGAGTTTGTTCCGTGGTCACTGGCTGTGATGGTCAAGTTGTAGGTGGATCTGGTTTCCCTGTCCAGTGGCTCTGTGGTGATGTCCCCGTGGTGTGGGTCAATGCTGAAGTTGCCATCGTTACCATCTGAAATTCAAACAGACAACTGATTTCACAGAATGTTTTAGAAAATGCACTAGTTCAAGATAACAAGAGGAGAAGGTCAAGAGGAGTCACCCATGGAAAAACTAAGAACAATGATAGACATAGTACCGGTCAATGTTTTCGGTCATCTGGTCAGAATGGAACAAATCCAGCCAGTTGCTAAAGCGCACTACAACATGAGAACAGCAGACTACAATGCAAAGAGGCTGACCAAGAAAGCGATGAGTGAAGGGAGTAAAAGAAACATTATAGAAATGCAATATGACATTTAACACTTGCTAAAGTAAGAGAGCGGAGTCCGTGGCTTAGGCGTTGCGAGTCCGATTCCTAACACAGCGTACTGCGATCGAAACCCACTGCTGGCTGCATGGTTTTTTATCGTGGTATCGGGCGTCGCAGGTCGACCCAGCCTTAAATGGGTACCACGATGGGCTGTCCTGGGAAAGTAAAGACAGCCGGCGTAATGCTGACCACATTACCCACAGAGTGCTGATGGTCTGTAAAAATATGGACGCTTTTCCCATATGCCCGATACTCCTATAGGCGTGGAAAAGGATCTTTACTTTACTTTTTTTACTTTACTTAAAGTAAAAGACAAGAAACTACATCTAACTTCTCTCTGTGACACTTTACGGCATAGGCAGTAGGCAACAAGAGAAAGAAGAAAGAAAAGAGGACTGAATTGACTGTCTTTGCTGAATTTGGTTTTACCCCATATAAGTAAATGAATGTAAAGTGGAAAGTGAAGTGTCAAGTGAAGTATAGTGTAAAGTAAAGTGCAAAGTGATGTGTAGTGTAAAGTGAAGTGCAAAGTGAAGTGAAGAGTAAAGTGAAGTGCAAATTGAAGTGTAGTGTAAAGTGAAGTTTAGTGTAAAGTGTACAGTGAGGTGTAAAGTGTAGTGCAAAGTGAAGTGTAGTGTACAGTGAAGTGTAAAGTAAAGTTTAAATTGCTATTTAAAGTGCAGTGTAGTGTGAAGTGTAAAGTGATGTGTAAAGTGAAGTCAAATTAAGCATATGATGCTAGACTCATATTTTTCTAAACAAACTGACCCTTGGTGGGTGAGGTGTCATCAACACCATACAAGGCTGCCTTTACTTTCCAGTATATTACCTTGAAACCCATTTTAGGCTAGGTCAACCAAGGAGCCAAGGTCAATTTCGGAAGTAATCCAATTCAATGTGGATGTAAACTCAAGACCTTTGGGTCTTCAGGCATGCACTTAAAGTAATTAGAGGTTCTTTTAATCACTGTTCTAGACCATTCTTTATGATTTGCTAGTCAGCGGAAAAATTCAAAGTGGTTTGTGATACCATTTACAAAAACACCCGAAACTTTGGAACACAAACCTTTCTGAAATTCTAATTCAAGTTTTCTCTTTCTTTTTGTAAAAAAAAAAAAAAAAAAAAAGAAAGAAAAAAAGGAAGTCAACATGGCGTAGCGGCTAGACCCTCACCTGCCGATGGGAAGGTCATGGGTTCGCTACCTGGCAGAGCCGAACTTTTAAAAAAAATGACCTTGGATCTCACGTCAACCCAGCCTTGATTGGGCACCAGGTGCAGTAGTGAGAGGTAAAGGCGGCCGGCATGATGCTGACCACATCACCCATTTTGTGTCCTTGGTCTATAAAATAAAGGTCGGGCCCTGTATACCTAATACACCTGAAAGGCGTGGAAAAGGGAAATTTACTTTTGAAACAATTATGTAAGTATGCTTAATAAAGACAACATGGGTTTCGTGGAAGACCTCTGACAATAAGTGGGGCTGCAGGTCGTAGCCACCTGTGTGCTAGACCACTGGTTAGGACCAGTAGAAAGATTCAGTTGTGAATCTTGAGTGTTCTAGTCACAATTTGTTCTGTAGTCTCCTCTGTTTGCTTCATCTTCCCATGGGTGGACTTCTTTCTGCAGAGCCTCACACAAAGCACAAAGCTCTGAAGCTTCAGCAACAACACCCACAGATCTCTAAAATACCTGCATTAAAAAAAAACCACAGATGAATGATGGGGTCTGAAACTGGACTTACAACTTCTGGACTTTTAGTCTTGCTCCAGAACTTGAGTTTTGTGTGCACATTCATGTTACAGGTCTGGCTTATTTATATGCAGACTGTTGGTTCCTCACCTCGCATGCACTCCAATTTCAAAGGAAACACCTCATCCCCTTTTTTTGTTTCTAAATTGTCTTTTCTGACATCCTTGTTTGGTGCTGCAGGGGGTCTGTTCCTTTCCCCCAAAATGGGGCAGCAAAACGAAGATGAGAGAGATGCCATACATAAACTAAAGAAAAAGAGTTCCATGATTCGGTAACAGAAAACCTCCTACCTGTGATAGCGTAAGTAATTCTAGCATTCTCTCCCAAGTCTCGATCAGATGCCGCCAGGGTCAGCACCGAAGTCTGACCCCTGTTCTCAGGGATCTGCACAACATACAGCTTATTCTTAAACACGGGGGCGTTGTCGTTCTGATCAGTGACGGTGATGATGACGTTGCAGCTGCTGTAGTGGACTGGGTAAGCTCCATCTTTAACATAGACTGTGAATATTCCGAGAAAATAAATTCATGGGGTGAATAAAGAAATCATCAACATAATCTGAAGGGAAAACAGCAAAGACTGAAAGCAAACTCTACACTCAAAGGTGAGGGAAAATAGATTAGTAAATGGCATTTTCATGCCTAGGGTTGTTCGTGAATATGACAACAAAAGGATTAGTAAAGCACATTTTCTCATGCACTGAGACAGGTGGAGTTGGATTTATGGAGCAAGCCTTGTTTTTGTTTTGTTATCAATTGTGCTTCAGAAATGATTTTAGGATAGGCCCAGCCCGATGTTAAAAAATTTAATTGTTTAAATACACTTGCTCAAGACAAGAAATCAAATCAGAGCAGTAAAACTCAAGCCACACGATCTAGCCCACCACTCAAAATGGCTACACTAAACATCTGTTTGTTTAGGGAAAAAATAAGTAAAAATTGTGAATTTCATGAAAAAGCACAATATAAAGATCTTGGGAATATAAGATTGTAGAAATGGAGGCAAAATATTTTAAATTAAAAAAACTTTAAAAAAAACTGCATCTAAGTCCTTTCTGCGATACTTTACAACAAAAGGAGAACAGAAAAAGAAAAGATCAGTAGATAGTTGATGGAGAAATACATAGTTTTGAACTATCAACAGTACACCATCCACACCCATGAGTGCTCTGTCTTTTGCAGTAAATGCAGTAAGGTGTAGATACTAATTATTCCAGTAATAGTGGTTATAAATTAATTGTACTGTTGCTCTGTTATGTCCCTCTTTGCCAGATTGACCCTCAACTCCACATTCATTCATCCTTAACCAAAGTCCACATTCATTCATCCTTAACCACAACTCCACATTCATTCATCCTTAACCACAACTCCACATTCATTCATCCTTAACCACAACTCCACATTCATTCATCCTTAACCACAACTCCACATTCATTCATCCTTAACCACAACTCCACATTCATTCATCCTTAACCACAACTCCACATTCATTCATCCTTAACCACAACTCCACATTCATTCATCCTTAACCACAACTCCACATTCATTCATCCTTAACCACAACTCCACATTCATTCATCCTTAACCACAACTCCACATTCATTCATCCTTAACCACAACTCCACATTCATTCATCCTTAACCACAACTCCACATTCACTCATCCTTAACCACAACTCCACATTCATTCATCCTTAACCACAACTCCACATTCATTCATCCTTAACCACAACTCCACATTCATTCATCCTTAACCACAACTCCACATTCATTCATCCTTAACCACAACTCCACATTCATTCATCCTTAACCACAACTCCACATTCATTCATCCTTAACCACAACTCCACATTCACTCATCCTTAACCACAACTCCACATTCATTCATCCTTAACCACAACTCCACATTCATTCATCCTTAACCACAACTCCACATTCATTCATCCTTAACCACAACTCCACATTCATTCATCCTTAACCACAACTCCACATTCATTCATCCTTAACCACAACTCCACATTCATTCATCCTTAACCACAACTCCACATTCATTCATCCTTAAACCACAACTCCACATTCATTCATCCTTAACCACAACTCCACATTCATTCATCCTTAACCACAACTCCACATTCACTCATCCTTAACCACAACTCCACATTCATTCATCCTTAACCACAACTCCACATTCATTCATCCTTAACCACAACTCCACATTCATTCATCCTTAACCACAACTCCACATTCATTCATCCTTAACCACAACTCCACATTCATTCATCCTTAACCACAACTCCACATTTATTCATCCTTAACCACAACTCCACATTCATGCATCCTTAACCACAACTCCACATTCATTCATCCTTAACCACAACTCCACATTCATTCATCCTTAACCAAAACTCCACATTCATTCATCCTTAACCACAACTCCACATTCATTCATCCTTAACCACAACTCCACATTCATTCATCCTTAACCACAACTCCACATTCATTCATCCTTAACCTCAACTCCACATTCATTCATCCTTAACCAAAGTCCTTTCTTCTTCACAATCACCGGCTGTAAACTGTGGTGGACAGTTTTGGCAGCTCCTCGACTTCTGGACTTTAGTCCTGTTCCAGAACTTGAGATTTTGCATGCACTGTCACTTTACAGATCTGATTTATCTCTATGCAGAATACAGGTTCCACACCTCACAGGCAGATGCACTCCGGCTATGAAGGAAACAGCCCTAACTGTTTGACTTTTATGAGATGCCTGTTGGGGGCAGTGGCTCTCTCCCCCCCCCCCCCCCCATGAGTCCCTGGAACTCACACTGGGAAACCAAATCCATATATGGACAGAAAACTAGAACCTTCCACCAGATTTCACTATCAGCCAACACAGAAGAAGCAGACCCTTCCTGGGATGTTTTCACATTTAGCATTCTATCTTCAGGTAGTATTCATTAATTTGTAGACTTCAGAGTGCTTGCTTCACCCATTAAGTCTGATTATACAGTTGGCTTTTGAAAGAGGCGGGAGCCCGAAGACAACTTATTACAGACATCAGAAGGAGACAGTCATCATTTTTTGGCCATGTTATGAGAAGAGGGAAAATAGAACATGTTGCAACCACTGGAAAGATCTGTGGAAGGAGAGACAGAGGAAGACAACGAGAGAAGATGCTTGACAGTCTTGTTGTATGGCATGGAGGTGTGTCGGCACACGAACTGATACATGCTGCAGGAGATCGCAGATTATGGAGAGGCATGATCGCCCACGCCAGTCGGCAAGGCACCTGATGATGATGATACAGTTGGCAGCTGTCTTTTCTTTTCTTTTTTCTTTTGAAACTTGTATTAAAATGAAAGCTGCAGGACACCAACCTGTGACGGTGTAAGAATCCTTGACTTCCCTGTCAAGGGCAACTTTGGTACTCAGTACACCAGTTTGAGCATCCACTGTGAACATGTTGCCAGCAATTCCATTGGGGATCTGATAGGTCAGGGCACCATTGTCACCTGCAAGAAGAACCAGTGTCAAGGTTATTGTTCTTTCTTTAAACTTAAAATTGACTTGTAAAATCACAAATAGTCAACGAAAAAAAATGCTTGGGGTTGATTCTGCAAATTCTGTGAAGGGCACGCAACCAACCGTCACACTACAAATAGTGTAGTGAATGTTTTAAATGACCACTACAATTGTTCTTAACAGGGATTGCGTGACTTGTGTCCTTGTTGTTTTCACGCACTGTGCAGACTAGGTTTATTGCTACTTACTGGGAGCCGCCACGGTGCAGCGGCGAGATGCTTGCCTGCAGATTAGAAGGTTGGGAGTTTAGGTCCTGACGGAACCTGACATTTTTCCAAAATGACCTTGGCTCCCAGGTCGACCTAGCCTTAAATGGATGCCAGGTACAGTCCTGGGAGATATAGGTAGCTGTTTCTAATGAACTTCTGGACTTCATTCTTGTTCTAGAACTTGAATTATGCATGACCATTAATTTTACAGATTTGGCTAACTTGCATGCAGACTGTTGGTTTCTTGCTGCTGAGGCAGAGGCACTCTGATTTTAAGGGAAAACTCCTAATTAATTGCTTGTTAGGGAGCTATGGGTCAATTTCTATTCTTTCTCAACAGTGGCGGGATTTGCACCACTGGCTGGTGAATTGATACATGGCAAGGCAGATGTGGTCAAGGCCCTTTGGGAACAAGCAACGGAATCAGTAGAGAAACAATATTATTATGGCCTGGAGATAATGAAGCACCTGGGTGTAACCAGAGGGTCTGGTCGGCTTACTTGACTCAGAGGAAAGGCAAGACGGATATATATCCAGACTGTGACTGGTACCATCAGTACTGGAACTCTTTGCTGGCTGCTGAAGATGAGGACGGAGCACCCGAGTGCTGTGATGTCAATTCTTGACTCAAATCAATTCAACTCTTTCCCAACATGGGGCCCCAGAACCCACATAGGGCCCTAAAACCCCTATGGGGCCCAGAATCCACTTGGAGCCCCGGAACTCGCAGGGGGATGCTAGGGATTTAACTCAAACATTAGCTGTAATAAAATTTGAACTCTATTCTCATTTTTAAGATTCTCACCGGTATCAGCATCCAATGCTTGAATCTTGATGATGGGAGTCTGCGGAGCTGAGTTCTCTGATACATTGGCTTGGTAGACAGACTTGTTGAAAACTGGGGCATTGTCATTGGTGTCTGTGACCTTGATCTGCAACTGCTGGTAGCTGACCATCCTGGGCATGCCCGAGTCTTCGGCACTGATGTTCAGTGAGTAATTTGTCTGCTTCTCATGGTCCAGGGCATCAGAGATACTGAGATAGCCTGTAGAGATAAGATGGAGTTTTCAAAAGTAATGCATGATTTATAAATATGGTTCTTCTTCTTCTTCTTCTTCTTCTTCTTCTTCTCTTCTTCTTCTTCTTCTTCTTCTTCTTCTTCTTCTTCTTCTTCTTCTTCTGTGTTTGACATTAGTCATGCTAAACAATGAGTCCAGTCTGGGCCACAAATAGGATGGTGCGTTTAAGGTCACCACCAGTACCCCATAGCTTCTCTTGCAATGTTGCTCCCTTGGGTCAGATTATAAATATGGTTGAAATCATCTGATTATAATATCATCTATCTATGAAAGCACCAGTACCATAGTTAGTACAGAGGTTAGCTTGTGTAGGTGTTTATATATCTTCAAACAGAATTATGGTATCCCAAATCACTTTACATATCCGCAAAGATAGTCTACACAGTCAAACTACTATAGTTGCTTGAAAGTACCATGCGCTCAGAATGGATAGGACCAGACTCCCCCAACAAGCCCTTGTATGGACATTTTTATTTAAAGATATAACTCATATTTCTGTTTGCTTTTTTTTTTAAACAGAGAAAAGAACAGTAACATAAAATAAACATTCACCTGTATCTGATCCCAAAATAAATTTCCCATCTTCGTTGCCAGAAACAATCTGATACTTCACCACATTGTTACCACTAGCATCAATGTTCGAATCTGGGTCAACAGCAACAATTGCCAGGATCATGTAGCCAATAGCCTCTTCCTCAGAGACTACCAGGTTGCTCGTAGACTCGAATGCTGGAGGGTTGTCATTGACATCAGTTACAAAAACAATGGTTGTCATCAATGAATGTTGGACATGATTTTTAAAAGGGCAGGCATCTTCGGCTTTCACAATCACAGAAATCTGGTCAACCTGGCATGTGGATAGGAGCAGATTCAAATATTTAATTTACCTTGCATGAGGACATAAATTACTCATTCAACTTGGCATTTGGCAAACTTCTTCTTAGCCTTCACTGGCTGTAAACTCTGACAGAAAGTGCAGGCTAGTTGTACACTTCTGAACTTTTGTTTTGTTCAAGAACTTGATTGTTGTGTGCTCATCAGTTTTACAGATCTGGTTTATTTATTTACATAGTCTTGGTTCCTCACCTCTTAAGCAGATGAACTCTATGAAAAAAATACCCCTAATTAATCAGCTTGTTTGAGATATTTGTAGGGATGGCAGTGCGTCTGTTTTTGTTTCCCTGACAATGGGGCCCTAGAAGAACTCACCAGAGAATCTGGTAAACAAATTAAAAATATCAATTTGTATACCCTGGGAATGTGTTCAGAAAGATATCTAGTCAGTTTGGTATTGGGGTGACAAATTATACATTAGGAAAGATAAAATATATTACTGACCTGGTATGTGAGAAGATATCTAATTAATTTAGACTGAAATATGGGAAGATAAAGTATCTAGTTTTTCATGGAATATGGGAAGATAACATTATCCATTGGTCAGTTTTTGGCCTTTTTTCAAGCTCTTCAAACACACAGAGAGAGAGAGAGAGAGAGAGAGAGAGAGAGAGAGAGAGAGAGAGAGAGAGAGAGAGACAGAGAGAGAGAGAGAGACAGAGACAGACAGAGACAGAGAGAGAGAGAGAGAGAGAGGGCAAACAAAGAACAGTAAACCAACTCTAAACTGGTATCCTATGTGACCACATGTTGAGGGATATGCTAAGATGGGGATCTGAATGCATTGTGGATTTAATGGTTCTATGTGCAGTAAACATAACATGTTCACTAAATAAAGTATTAAGGCAATCTGTCAAAAGAACTGGGAAGATGAAGAATCTAATTAATATGGCATCAAATGTGGGGGGGGGGGGGGGGGGGGAGTATGTCTATAGTTGAGCAGTACTTGCTTATCAAGCTAATCTAAAAGGTTACTGGTATTTGAGGTGTGGATGTGGAAATCAGGGGAAAACCATCACATTATATATCCCTATAAACTCTACATGGAAGCATCATATGTGATCTGAGCATCAAGGAAAATTGGCTCATAAACAGCATCATGCACCGAAAGCCGAGATATTTTGGCCTGTTAAATATCCAGGGAAACGGTGGATTGACGGGGTCTCCGAAACCTGCCATAAAGCAGTGGCTTACCAAGCTAATCTAAAAGTTACTGGGTATGAGATGCTGCCCGCCTTGCTTACGACAGGAACTTGCATCTCCCCACAACGCTTAGCGGCATACGTGGAAGGAAAAAGTAAAAGTAAAGTAAGTAAATATCCAGGTGGCTCGGAGAGAACAGTGGCAGAAGGTACGGTTCCCAGAAAACGAGGCAGTGTCAGACCTCAGTGAAGATGGATACAAGGACTATAGATGCATTAGTTAGCACACAGGGCTGGAGAATCTGCTAGAGAAAGAGAGATTTTCAGGCTTAACATGATGAAATCGATGATCTGTAAAGGTGATTGATGATGATGATGGCAAACATCAACAGAAATAGACAGGCACTTGACAACACTTCATATACACCGTACCTTCTCGAAATCAATGATTCCTACAACAAACATTTCTCCCGTCTCACGGTTGATGTCAAAATATGGGCCAAGTTTGTCTTCCTGCCCAGAGTATGTTTCGATGGAATAGCGAACGGTCCCATTGATGCCAGAGTCCTTGTCCCTGGCATTGAACTTGTGAACAATATGGTTTCTGGGTGTATTTTCAGCAACTGTCCGAATGATAACTGGGTCTTGTTCAAACACTGGGGCATTGTCGTTGATATCAATAACCTGGGCAGGAAAAAAACAAAACAAAGACCATATACTGGGTGATATCATTCAGACGAAGAAGCAAAAAGTTCATTAAATGCAGTATACAGATGAGTTGTATTACATAAAACAGTAGAAAGCAAATGTATCAAACAGGCATCTGGCAAAACATTTACCAAAGAAGGCAAACTAGATGAAGAAATTAACATCTGATGTAGTAAACAAAATACTGGGACAGCTAATCTCCTTCTTGTAGCACAACACAATGCCAATCAGCGCCCCCAAAAAATCTCATACAAAGCATATTCATTCCCACTGTATGTACAAACGTAAGACACTTAATCATCACAACCAACCAGAAAAGAAAATTAGTACCCATGAACATGACATGCCTAAGAAAGGCTATAAGAATGAACAGAAGAGATCAAATAAGAGAAGAAGTAATGTAAAGAAAATGCCTTGTAATGCCTTACCGTACAAGGCATTTTGAAAAAAGGGGGAAGGGGGCGCAGAGCAATGAGCAGACTGAGAACAATACGGAAAGTTAACATCAGAGAAACTCTACAATAATATGTCATGTCTATAGTGGAGGCAAACAGAAAGCAAGAAAGAGAACCTTGTATCTCCCTCGACACCTGGAACATAAAGGAGAAAAGTGAAAACAAAAATGAGGTCTCGGGTAGTTAGCATCCTTTGGATATTTTTTCAAGGTCATGCTGGTGTGTTGGGAAATGAGCAGACAGACAGACAGGCTGGTTCTGCACCACTTGGTGGTGAACTGATGTATGACAAGCTAGATTTTGTTAAGGCCTTTTGACAGTCTAAGGAGAATGGCACCGCAGGAAGTTACAAGAGGATCTGGCTGATGCTCAACATTCAATGGAAAGGGGAGACGGATGTACAGTCAGACAGTTACTGGAGCCATTCCAATTGGAACTCTTCGCTTGCTGCTGAAGATGGGGATGCAGCACTTATGGGAGTGTCTCGAGTGTTGTGATATTGATTCTTAATTCAACATTCAACATTACATTACATGCTTATTCTAATACTAAATGTCAAAAATATGAATCATCATTAATTTTTAGATCTCCGAAACAAAAGCAAAGAAGTATGAACACTGGGACAAAAGAAGAACAAGCTACACACTAAAAATTTATGAAACATGAAATTTGAACTACTTTTATGAAATATGAAGATGTGAAATATGAAAGTCTAAAGATTTTAAGGAAATAAGAAGATCTGAAAATCTAAAAACTTTAATTAAATGAAATATGAAAATCAATGAATTTGATGACTTATGAAGATATAAAACACGAAGATCTCAAAATTTTTCTGAAACAGATGAACCTGAAGATGTAAGAACTTAAATTGGAAAAAAAATGTGAACATTTAAGAATGTTTATGGAATAAGAAGATACTAAATGTGAAGGTCTAAGACATTCCACAAAATAAGAAGATATGAAATATGAAGATTAAGGAGGGTTTTTTTTAAATGAGAAAATATGAAACATGAAGATCTAAGATCTTTTTAAAAAAAAAGAAGATAAAAAACATGTAATTTTAGGAACTTACATCAATTGTCACACTGATATTGCTACTCCTGGGCAAAGCCGTGCTGCTATCTATAGCCTGAATACTGAGAAAGTGTGAGGAAGCTTCCTCGAAATCAACCTCTCTCACAGTGATAATGATGCCTGACACACGATCAACAGAGAAGCAGCTGAAGACGTTTCCTCCAACAAGATAGTAATTGACTTTCCCATTTTCCCCGGAGTCCTTGTCTGTGGCCTTGACCTGACCAACAACAGTCCCGATGCTAACGTTCTCCACACAGTCAAAGTGTATATCCCTGGCGTGAAACAAGGGGGCTTGGTCATTCGTGTCCAGCACTGAAATGGTCAGTGACTGTGAGTTCTGCCGGAACTGTTTGCCGTTGTCCCTGGCCACAACCGTCAAGTGGTATATGGTTTGTGTTTCATAATCCAAGACTTCTCTAGTGGACACCAAACCAGACCGAGGATGAATTTCAAAGCTGGCTAAGGCTGCAGCTTCACTTCGATCTGTTGGCAAAGATGCAGGAATCTCAATCATTTATACATTAAAAGGTTCAAAATAAGAACATTATGAACATGGTCGAGGTACATACATGGCTACACAATAAGAACTGTACATATTAGTTTATCATCACTGTCATAAGAATATTCGATCAGTTTTGTCACTGGCCAAGGATATTTTTATGTTCAGTGTTCAAAGACTGAAGACAACTGAGTGTTCAAAAAGAATGCTTTGGTTGAATGGCTAAAAGCCATCATCATCATCAGGTGCCTTGCCGACTGGAATGGGCGATCATGCCTCTCCATAACCCATGATCTCCTGCAGCATGTATCAGTCTGTGTGACGACACACCTCCATGCCATGCAACAACACTGCCAAGAATCTTCTCTCATGTCTTCCTATATCCCCCCTTCCACATATCTTTCCAGTGGTCACAACATGTTTTATTTTCCCTCTTCTTATAACATGGCCGAAAAATGATGACTGTTTCCTTCTGATGTCTGTGATAAGTTGTCTTTGGGCTCCCGCCTCTTTCAAAACTTTTTGGTGCTCTTTTTGGCTGTCCAAGGTATTCTAAGCATTCTTCTGTAAAACCAAATCTCTGAGGCACCAAGAAATTGTTTGGCCTGCCTACCGATTGTCCAGGATTCACAGCCATATGTTAAAACTGGATGTATGTAGCAAGCACAAATTCTTTTTCTAACTCTCAATGATAAGGATACATTGCACAAGATATAAAAAGGCTAAAAGTACCTATTCTTTTTTTAGTTAGTGTGTGTCAATGCAAACAAAAAAATAGATAACTTTTCAAGAAACATAGTAAAAAAAGTAAAGTTCCCTTTTCACGCCTTCGGCGCATCGGGCATATGGGCAGAGCGTCCCATATTTTTACAGACCATCAGCAACTCTGTGGGTAATGTGGTCAGCATTACGCCGGCTGTCTTTACTTTCCCAGGACAGCCCAACCTGGTACCCATTTTAGGCTGGGTCGACCTGTGACGTCCCCATACCACGACAAAAATACACGCAGCCTACAGTGGGTTTCGATCGCGGTATGCTGGCTTACGAGTTGGACTCGCAACGCCTTAGCCACAGACGCTGCATACAGAAAAACATACATATCCTAATTTACACATATCTAACATGCAAAGACATTTAAAAACAAAACAAATGTAAATATAGAAGTCCTGGAAATAACGAAAAAAAAATCCAGTTGTGAAATAAAATATGCGACAGGGAACGGCAGCAGTTTGTCAAAATTCTTTAAATTCCTTTAATATGAGTACATAAGCTAAGTGGGCATCACTTTTTAGGCATTGTGAGTGTGCTTTGTAATTCTAAAATACCAGGTTTGATTTCAGCAGCGAATGATTTGGCAGCAAATTCTTTGAGTGATTTTGACAGTAGTTTGGAGCACCAACTGTTAAAATATAAACAATGACAAACTACCAACACAAAACTGTGTAGTAAAATCACAAACTGCCAAAATATTTAGGTTGGCTCTGCAAGGTCCTGCAAAGCATAAACAACTAACTTTTATAAAGTGTGAAGGGAAAAAAATGGAGATAAAACAGACATTAACTCTTGGAGTCCCAGGGGGGTTTAGCATCACAGGCCCAAGAGGTAGTCAAGAGAGATGTAAAATCAGCGCATCATGCGTTCATCGAGCCTCTAGGTACGAATCTATGAACGTATGATGTGTTCCTTGGGACTCAAAGAGTTAAGAGCTAAGAAAACTGGGTATTGATTCCCACTGGATGAAGTTTTTATAAAAGATTCATATCCCCAAGAGAAGACAAGTAGTACCAGGGAGGTTAACCCAGTCAAGAAATGGCTGCAGAAGTCAGATGTGTTTTGTCAAATGCTGCAAATATCAAATCCATGCTGACTGACTGACTATCTACCCCACCAGGACATCACACAAGCGATAAACACCCGATGACACAATGTGCCACCATATGGGTGAGGATCACCGTGGAGAGGTCCCAGAAACCGTGTTCAGTCTTTAGGACATACTTATGGCCAGGCTATATTGCAGCCCCTGGCAAAAGCCAGAGTAGGGCTTCAAATAACGAAAAAATTCATCCTAAAAAGGTCGACAAATGACTGATATACTGATATCAGGCAAAATGCAATCACATCTTCTGACAAACGCTGAAAAAGAAGGCAAATGGTGTGTCAAAAATATTTCACCAGCTATTTATCTGGCACAAGAATATTACATTCCTGACATGTATCAAATAAGTATCTTTTCTGTAGGTGACAAACAAAAGTTCAGAAATAAATGTCATGGCATTGATTTACCTGACAAGGAAATGACAAATGTCTTACCTTTATCAAAGAAATAGCTAACCAAGCCATTATCTCCCTCGTCGGGATCGACAGCCACTAGTGTGACAGCATCAGTTCCCTTGGGTCTGTTCTCTGCAATGCTAACGGACACCGGTCCTTGTCTCTGGAACGTTGGGTCATTATCGTTATCATCTTTCACCTTGATCTTGACTTTAGTAACAGCTGTCCTTGGATTATCTCCCTTGTCAGACACATACACTGTGATGACATGCTCTGCTATGACCTCTCTATCTAAAGAGACCTGAGTTCGAATCTCACCATTTACAGAATTAATTGTAAAATTAGTCTGGGGTCCAGCGAAGAAGAATTGGAGCTGTCCATTTTTTCCGCTGTCTTTATCATGAGCAACAACCTGGCCAACCAAACTACTAGACTCTAGATTTTCACGGATGGAAAATCGATACTCCTCTCGGGTAAAAACAGGGTCATTATCATTAACATCCGTAACAAGGATCCTAATCTGGGCTGTTGCAGTCATTGGAGCTGGACTCCCATGGTCTACTGCCTCCACCACTAACTCATACATCTCCCGAAGCTCTCTGTCTAAAACATCTCGAGTCCAGATGATGCCTTCAATGGGGGAGATCCCAAACACGGAATCATATCGGTTATTTTTCAATGAGAAAGATATCCTCTTGTTGTGTTCAGAATCATCGTCTGTAGCTATGACCCTGTCTATTGGTTGACCAATCGGAACATTTTCTGCTACGGAAAAATCATAAACAGCTCGATCAAACTTAGGAGGATTATCATTGATATCCTTCACCTTGACTGTCAAGGTCATATTAGAACTTAACCTCACTGGAGTCCCTAAATCCTCTGCAACTACCAACAATAAATATTCCCGATGTCGTTCATAATCCAACTGCCTGGTTAGATTTAACTGGCCAGTTTGTTCATTGATAGTAAAAGTATCACTTGGCTCATTATGAAGCCGATAACGTATGGTTCCGTTATTCCCAGTGTCCTTATCATGTGCTCGAGCCACATATAAGGGCAGTACCTGCAGCTTCATCTTCTCGAACTTCTAGCTCCAGCACAGTTGTTGCAGGAAAAATTGGTTCGTTATCATTGACATCCAGAATTGTGACATTTACCTGGTCAAAGACAAAAAAAGAACAAGAGAATGAGTTATGCATACTTTACAAGATGACATACAAATATTTGATAACACTTTTTTCTATCCAACATTATTAAGTTATCTCCTCAAGTCTGGTCATCTACATATCTTTAATTACAATAATGCAAAATCTCTATATATCTGCTTAATAAGAAATCTCCCTTTATATGACCAACAAGTACAGCTTAATTGGTAGATCAGTTAGCAATCTCCCACCTGTGATTTTGTATTTAAAAAGTAAAATTATGGATCTTTCCCATACCCTGGAGCATGTTTGGGTACATAATGGTAGTCTAAACATTTTACAGACCAGTTATTATTATTGTTGTTCATTCTCCTTTTTCCTCTTTATCCTAGTCTTCTTCTTCATTATTATTATTATTATTATTATTATTATTATTATCAATATAACTCCGCTAAGACCGGTCCCAAGCCCGGCTGTAAAAGGAGGAGGGTCTGGCTGAACCTGAGTGCTTCATGCGTCTCCGGGGAAGTAGTGGGGTAACCGTGAAATCAGCCAGACGGCCTGCATGGAGGCCGCAAGGAGGCAGCCCCCTCCACCATGCAAAGGCACAAACAGGCCAATCACCTGTTTGCCTTAAACCACGATTACAAGTAACTACAGAGAGAAAACCGGACGGAATCTTAACGGCGACGAACTGGCATGGCTTACGGACTACGATTTATGGAACATGGAATATAAGAGGCATTAACGGAAAGGAAAGGAAAACGAGTTAGTAGGGGAGATGAGGAAAGCAAAATTAGGAGTCTTGGCTCTGACTGAAACCAAGAAAAAGGGGCAAGGAATCACAGATCACGATGGAAAGTATGCTTGCTCTACAGTGGTGTCCCTATGACGGAGAGAGCCAAGGGGAGGTGTTGGCTGTATTGTGGCCAGGGAATCAAGTTAGTAACATCAAGGGATGGAAATTCATCTCAGAGCGAATAATGGTGTTAGATCTGAAAGAGAAGATAAAATTGTCAATTTTGTTCATTGTGTACGGGCCAAATGAAGATGAGCGAGTAGATGTTAAAGAAGAATTCTTTGAAAACTGCTCCAAAAGACCATAGATGACTGTCACACGATGAAATTATCCTCCTAGGAGATCTAAATGCCAGAGTAGGAAATGATCACTCTAGATGGGGTGGAGTGATCGGGAGATATGGTGAAGATGTTTTTTTTTTGAATGATAATGGCAAGCGACTTCTCAGATTCTGCAGGGAACAGAACCTTGTCATTACAAACACAAAATTCCCCCACAAGCGTATACATGCGTACACAAGATGTGAACCTTTCAAAGAATGAAAAATCCATCATTGACTACGCCATAGTTAGGAAAAAAGTTCATTCAAGTTTGTGAGAGATGCCAGAGTCATGAGAGACCAGAGATTGGAAGTGACCACTATCTGGTCCACAATAAAGAGAACAACTGAAAGAACTGCTCCAACAAGGCAACATCGACAACTATGCAAGAAACCAAGCAACCAAGAAGGGATGAGGATTAAAGCATACAAGCTAAGAGAGCCAGATATTAAGGCTAGATACCAGGAGCTTATAGTGAAAGCAATAGGGAACTGAAGAAGAATCATCAGAGGACACTGAAACTCTCTGGTGCAGATTCAAGAATATCCTCACAGCAGCTGCAGTAGAAGCATGTGGTGAAGTCCCAAGTGGAAGGCGGGGACACCAGGACACCTTGGTGGACAGAAGAAGTCAAATTGAAAATAGGAGAGAAAAGAAAAGGGCATGGAAGCAATACCTGGCAGCCAGGAACACAGCTGAAGAAATAGAAAAAATATAAACAATATGTGGCACTCAGAACAGAGACCAAAAATATTGTGCTTAAAGCAAAACAGAAATCATGGGAAAGAGAGTTTTGGAGAAAAGTTGGAAAAAGAATGCAAGAGAAAACCAAAAAACTGTTCTACAAGACCCTTAAGAACATGAGGAAGGAGAAAGAGTGCCCACTTAAATTCATTATAAAAGACAAGGAAGGGGCTCTGCTTACTTCTACAAATGATATCATGGGCAGATGGAAAGAATACTTCTCAGAGCTCCTCGGCGCTGAGGGAAGTCATGACCCAGAAATAATGGACCTCACTGCTGAGAAGGAATTCAATCATGGGGAAGATAACATCAGGATGGAAGAATTGAAGGCAGCTATTGAGAAGATTAAGCTGGGAAAAGCAGCAGGTCATGATGGTATAACACCAGAGATGGTCAAATATATGGGGAGTCGAAGGTGAGCGCCTTCTACTGAAGGTTCTCCAGGCAGCCTGGTGTAGCAAAACTATACCAAAAGATTGGGAGATTGCCATCATTATACCTATATTTAAAAAAGGTGATAACAGACAATGTGAAAACCACAGAGGCATATCCCTCCTCAGCATTCCCGGTAAAAGTTTACTCTAGAATTCTTGAGCAGAGACTTAGAAGTCTGGTAGAGCCACAGCTGGACGAGGCCCAGTGCGGCTTCAGAGCAAACCGAAGTACTCAAGACCTTATCTTCACACTGAGACAGATGAGTGAAAAAGCCCTGGAATATAAGAGTGAGATTCACTTATGTTTTTTTTGGATCTGGAAAAGGCATTTGACAAGGTACCCTGGAACAAGCTCTGGGACTGCTTGGCAGGGAAAAACATCCCAGCACCCCTGATCAGTGCAATACAGAGTTTTTCTACAAAAAGTGCAGAAATTATGTAAGAACAGCAGACCAAAAAGTCAGAAGAATTTAAGACCACCAGCGGTGTTAGACAAGGTGATATTCTCTCACCTTACCTCTTCATTCTTATGATGGATGATGTCATCAAGACCTGTAAGGAGAAGACAAAGAAGTACTCTGTAGGGTACTGGAAGATGAGACCAATCTGTATATCAGAGCTGGCTTTTGCAGACGATGTGGCCCTGATAGCTAAATCAGAGGCACACCTTCAGTCCAACTTACTTGTCTGGAAGGAAGAGCTTGAAAAGAAAGGGATGACCATCAGTGTCTCCAAAACTAAAACCATGGTGATCTCAAGAGAGGAGAAGAAACACCAGATCATGATGGGTCAGTATGCGTTGGAGCAGGTTAACCAGTTCAAATACCTTGGAGTTGTATTAGACCAAAATGGAGGCATTAAGACTGAGCTGGCTACACGAAAAGCAGCTGCTGGGAGACTCTTCCAGGGCCATAAACCGAGGGTTTCTTAGTAAAAGAGAAATTGGCAAGAGAACGAAAATGGCTGTTTACCGCTCTACCTATGTACCAGTCCTGACCTATGGGTGTGAGTCATGGGCAATGACAACAGCTCACAGAAGCCAGCTGCAGGCCTCGGAAATGAGATACCTGAGAAAGGTGGTCCCAAGTGACAAGAAGGGACAAAGTCCGCAATCAGACAATACGTCAAGATCTTGATACCCAGCCCTTACTAACCCGAGTGGATCAGTCACAGTTACGATGGTTTGGACATGTGTGCAGAATGGGAGAAAATCGGCCACCATGGCAAGCATGGGAGGCTAAGAACCAGGGAACCAGACCTCCGGGACGACCCAGGGTGCGCTGGGAAGACAACATCCGACAGTCCCTGACTGACAGAGGACTGGAATGGAACAAAGCCAGAAAGAAAACTGCTGATAGAGACGTCTGGCGATCTCTCTGGCAAACCTCTACACCCCAAGGTAGAAGAGGAGCGACTAAGTAAGTAAGTAAGTATTATCAATATTATTATTATTATTATAATTCTGCTTATTCTTTTTCTTCTCTTTTTTCTTCTTCTTCTAATGTTGCGTCTTCTTATTCTTCTGCCTCTTCTTCTTCTTCTTTTTTTTCTTTTGGGGGTCTCCGTGGTCAAGCCATTTGCCTAGCGCTCTGAAAGCCATGGGTTTGTTCCACCACAGTGCCCTTCAGTTCACAAATTTTTATGGAGATCCCTGGGGATCGTCGCTGGAGCTACGGAGTTTTGCGGAGAGAGGCAAAGCCACATGGGATTAAACTTGGTGCAATGAAGTTGATCCTCTCGACTTTAAACTTTAACCTTCTTCTTCTGCTGCTGCTGATTTTCTTCTTTTTTTTTTCTTCTTTTTCTTCTTCATCTTCTTCTGCAGCTGATTCTTCTTCTTCTTCACAAACTTAACTAACCTGAACAGTTTATTACAGGCTAAACAAAAACTATCCAGTTTACACTTTAAATAAAATTAATAACTTACAACATAAAACTAACCAATCTATACATACTCACACCTAACTTACTCACCTAAAAAGAAACACACATACACACACATGCAGACAGACACATACATGCACACACTTGCATATGCGTGTTGCACACACCACACACACACACACACACACACACACACACACACACTCACTCCTCTCTCCCTCTCTCTCTCTCTTCTCTAATGACAGACTATCCAGTTTCTTCTTCTTCTTCTTCGCGTTCACCAGCTGTACACTCTGGCGGAAAGTTCTGGTTGTTCGTCCACTTCTGGACTACAGTTCTGCTCCAGAACCTGAGTGTTGCGTGTGCATCAGTTTTACAGATCTGATTCAATTGAATGCAGACTGCTGGTTCCTTGCCTCTCAGGCAGATGCACTCCGACTTCAAAGGAAGCTCCCCAGTTAGTCGACTCTTACGACATGCTTTTGGGGAGGCAGTGGGTCTATTCTTGTTTTCCCTACAATAGGGCCCCGGAACCCACACGGGGGTATCCAGTTTATAGAATTAAATTATGGAGAGAAAGATCACCTGAGCTACAGCATAAACAGGAGGGAAACCCGCTTTAGCCTGGATACTAATGACCACAAAGGGACTTGTCTCTCGGTCAAGTTTGGACTTGGTGAAGATGGACCCTGTCCGGTTATCGATGTTGAACCAATCCAAAGTCTGGAAGAGGCTGGAGTAGGAGATCTCTGAGAGGATAAAGAAAATTATAAAAATCATGCATTGCTTTGTATATTTAGCTGAGATATGGAAGCATGTGATGGCACAGTGACTTGATTAGGTACAAAAAGACTAGATGAAAGGTCAACTGTTTATTAGCTACCCTCATCAAGCCTCAGTCGGCTCTGTAGCTAAGTCGATGTGAACACTTCGTAATGCCGGGGTGCCAGCTGCGGGCCAAATGCATTGAGTTGGTTTCGACAGTGGTATCAGTGGGCCCACCGTCCAGAAAGTAATGGCAAACTACTGGATGTAAATTTGCCAAGAGAAGCCACACAACAGCCAGGGGCTGCTGGGGTTGGTTCTGCAACATCCTGTAAAGGTTACGCAACTAACCATCAAGCCTCATGGCCTATGAGAGGAGCTCCTGCATGGACACTGCCTATAGCTGGGAATATCCATGCATATCTCTATGGTAAAGAGGTCAAGCCATTTGCTTTGCACTCTGAGGATAATGAGTTTACATCCCGATGGTGTTGTTCGATTCATAATTACAATTTTTAGGGAGATCCAATGAGACTGTTGCCAGAGCTATGGAATTTGTGCTTTGTGTGTCACTTTCTGCAGGTGGCTAGTCGTTCTGAGGAGAGAGACCAAGCCATTTTTTTTGGGGTGGGGAGGAATCGACACATATGGTTAACTCAATGGCCATATGGATGAATATGTTTTTTGTTTTTTTAAACAAACAAATATCTTTCCTGTGGAAGGAAACTTATGGGGACACCTTGTAGAATGCTCATCTGGCAGTCCGGTGGCCCTGGGTTTCAAACCCCACTGAGGCCAGAGTGTTAAACTTGATCTGGGCTGCCCGTAGAGCTGGTTTATAATGGGTGCCAGAAGAAAATGTCAGGAGAAATAAAGGTGGTCTGATGACTTGAGATGAGATAGGATAAGATTACATAAAATACCATAACACAAGACAGGATAAGACATGAGAGGATGACACAAAAAGTACTAAGTACAACATAAAATGTGACTACAAAGCTCAAAGGAAGGAATGAAAAAGAAAAGGGAAGATAAGACAAGACACTGCATCTTATCATGATAAGACAAAATACAGGATTAGGTAAAACCTCCTGCCACCTCCCTTCCCTCCCCCCCCCTCTTCCTATCCCCCCCCCCCCCCCCCTTTTCCAGCCAAAAAATTTTTAAAAAAAATAATAAGATAACATAAAATAAAGCAGACTAATGCAAGACTAATCAAGTTAGAAGACCTCAGCAACAGTGTCACTAACTGATAGACAAGACAAAACACCGTAGATGATTCTGTCCAGAGGATAGGCATTGCAAGCTACCTAGCTGAGAGACAAACAGACAACAAGAAAGATGGACAAGGCAAGGTAAGACAAGACAGAAAACACAAGGCAAGACAGATCTATGCAGCAAGACAAAACCTCACCCATATTTCCGCCTGTGTCATCCATGTTGGCCTGCACCTGACCAACCATCTTTCCCACCGGAACATCCTCACTGATAGTGAAGTTAAACATAGTCGGTGTGAAGATGGGAGGGTGGACGTTGCCACTGATGACACTCACTGTCACCAGCCCAGGATCAGGAGATGTCAAACCTCCTCCGTCAGTAGCCAGCACTTTCAGCGTGTACATCCCTTCAGGTAGGCTTCTCTTCACTGAGATGGCACCTGTGAAAGATAAATAAACACTTATGATACTACATCTTGCATGATACTACATCTTGCATGATACTACATCTTGCATGATACTACATCTTGCATGATACTACATCTTGCATGATACTACATCTTGCATGATACTACATCTTGCTGATCTTTCATATACAAAATAGTACAGACAGATTGTTATAGAACTGATAATAAAAACAAATTCTTGTGAGATGTTGCAAGGGAACATGATAAATTAAAAAAACTTATTTCAGTGAATGGGAAATGGTTTGCCCACTTAGAGAGAATGCCTTGTGACACCATACCATACAAAGCATAAATGGAAAGAGAAGAAGGACGTAGAGCACAAGGTAGACCAAGAACAATATGGAAGGATAACATCAGAGAAACTCTACAATAGCATGATGTGCCTATGGTCGAGGCGGCCAGAAGAGCTAGAAACAGAACCTTATATCTCCCTCGACACCCACAGCGGTAAAAGAGGAAGTGAAGAAGAAGAAGTGAATGGGAGTCGCCGTGATGTAGCGGTTAGACGCTTGCGTGCAGATCGGAAGGTTGTGGGTTCGCTCCCTGGCGGAACCAGACTTTTTTCAAAAATGACTTTGATTCCCAGGTCAACACAGCCTTGAGTGGGTACCGGGTGCAGTCCCGGGAAGTAAAAGCGATCGGCATGGTGCTGACCACATCACCCATCTTGTGCCAACTGGTCTATAAAAATATAGGTCTAGCCCTATATGCCCTATACGCCTAAACGCGTGGAAAAGAGACCTTCGCTTTTTTTAAAAGACTTTTTATTCCAGTGAATCTTCTGCTTCTTCTTCTTCTTTTTCTTCTTCTTCTTCTTCTTCTTCTTCTTCTTCTTCTTTTTCTTCTTCTTCTTTTCATTTTCCCTGTCTGTGTTTTCAGATGAGATCACCACAGATCACTACGGAGTCTGTGGTGTGACCATGTCTTCCCCAGATCCATAGTGCTTGGTTTCACTGAAATGCCAACTGGCCAAATCTGGTATCTCTCTACTATTCCAATGAATGATTCAATCTTCTCTTTTATCTTCTTCTTTTTTCTTCTTCTTCTCTGCCTCCTCTTTCCTCCTGCCCATTTTTAAATTCTTCTATTTATCTGCTTGTCCTCCTCCTCCGGTTCTCATCATCGCTGAATTATCAAAAATTGATTATCAAGACTAGACGAAAAACAGCAGTTCTAGGATATCAATATCCTTATGAACAACAAACATAACAATGACAGCTCAACAAGTTTAGTGTCTCAGTCATCAATCAGCAAACAATAAACATAACAATGACAGCTCAACAAGTTTAGTGTCTCAGTCATCAATCAGCAAACAATAAACATAACAATGACAGCTTAACTAGTTTGGTGTCTCAGTCATCAATCAGCAAACAATAAACATAACAATGACAGCTCAACAAGTTTAGTGTCTCAGTCATCAATCAGCAAACAATAAACATAACAATGACAGCTCAACAAGTTTAGTGTCTCAGTCATCAATCAGCAAACAACAAACATAACATTGACAGCTTAACGAGTTTATGTCTCAGTCATCAATCAGCAAACAACAAACATAACAATGACAGCTCAACTAGTTTGGTGTCTCAGGCATCACAGTGAAAGTTGGCTTCACTGAAATTCTCTGCCTTTCAATCTCATTTTCCCTCTCAGTTGGCTGTTCATCCATCGCTTCATGATATTTTCCCACCTGTCTTGCTGTCTACCTTTTTGCTCATCTGCCTTCAATTTCTTAAAAGATCCAAACCCTACCCCTATTAAGCCTTGTCTACGGTTCCTATATACCTTTGTTTGCAGTTAATGCACAGACACCTGGTTGTCTACTCTTGGATCATTCTCCATCCATCTTTAAATGATATCTTCCCACTTGTAGCGCTGTCAAAATCTTGCCTGTCTGTCTCCAGCTCTTCAAAAGATAAAAACCCAGCCTCTTATAACCCTCATGTACAATTTCTACCTACCAGTGTTTGCATTTATTGCAAAGAATCCCTGGTTGTTGCCTTCGGTGATGGAGTAAGTCACCTGTTCCTATCAAGCCACTGTCTCTGTCGCGAGCCTGGACTGTAACCAGCTGTGCCGGAGGCGAGCCTAACAGCACATTGATGGGGTATTCCCTGGGTTCAAATCTGGGCTGGTTGTCATTGAAATCTGTGATTTCCACCTGCACCACGGCTTGTGTGGATAAGCCATCTGAGGAAGAGGTCGCTTAATCTGACATTCTGGTAGATGTGATATGACATTCTGGTGGATGTGATATGACTGTCTAGTGGATGTGATATGACATTCTGGTGGATGTGATATGACATTCTGGTGGATGTGATATTACTGTCTGGTGGATGTGATATGACTGTCTGGTGGATGTGATATAACATTCTGGTGGATGTGATATGACTGTCTGGTGGATGTGTTATGACTGTCTGGTAGATGTGATATGACTGTCTGGAGGATGTGATATTACTGTCTGGTGGATGTGATATGTCTGTCTGGTGGATGTGTTATGACATTCTGGTGGATGTGATACGACTGTCTGGTGGATGTGATATGACTGTCTGGTGGATGTGATACGGCTGTCTGGTGGATGTGATATGACTGTCTGGTG